>CM076581.1:820462423-820686770 GCA_034641835.2 Pinus albicaulis | reverse complement strand
GTTTCAAATCCCAACGAGGATCCATCATCAGGACCTATTACTGAATGATGAAATATTGAAAGAAGAACAAGACCAGGAATGAAATATTGTTTCATTATTTATTCCTGGTCTTGTTCTTCTTTCAATCTTTCATCATTCAACAGTTGGTCTTGATGATGGATCCCCATTGGTATTCGAAACGTCAACGTGATTATTTTTACACTGTGGATAATCTGAGAATCTTTGTTACAAATGATAACCACAGAAGCCTAAAATCTAACATCTCCATTATTGTTTTATCTTTAGTACTTAATTTACATCAAATGTGTTTCATGATTTTTCTCCCTAATTGGTTGGAATTATTAAACTTGTATATCACAACCTACATCTCCTTCACAATGCCTGTAAATCCTCATCATTTGTGTTATCCTTTCTCCTTTATTATGTAATATTTGATTAAAATAATAACCTTTTCAAAAAAATTTCCATGCAATTTGTTTTGTCCTTCACAACTCCACTTACAATTCCCCTTACTACTATTTCACTCTGATCATTTGTTTTTTCCTTCACAACTATACTTACAATGCCCCTTACTATAATTTCACTCTTATCAATTACGTCTAAGGGTCTAAGGGAAATATAATGGATGAGATAGTTGACGTGTCTTTCCCCCATCATATCTTTGATGCTTGTATTATCAAGTTATTAACATTCAATCAAGAAATAAATGCATAAAAATAGGAAAATGAATCACACACTAATTAACGCAAGGAGTTACGTGGTAAAACCATAATAGTGTGTCAAGGAAACCTCCATGGGGAAAGAGATTAGAATTCTTATTGTTAAAAAAATGACACTCCTGGTTACAAAAAGCCTCTCGGCCAATCACAAATTAAAATGGGCTATTTATTTACATAACTTCATTTCATTATAAAAATTGACTAAACGTTAAAATATATTTACCCATATAATTACATCATTTTCAAAAATTGTTGTCATTTTTCAACAATCTCCACCTTGACAACAATTTCCCTAATCCCTTGCCCATGCCCATTCATCATCTCTTCTGCAAGCCAAGAGAAGACAAACAGCATCGCAACTTCTCTATTGAAACTGGCTTCATGAATATATCTGCATGATTCTCTTGTGTATGGACCTTCTCGAGAGCTAATTTGTCGTCATTGATCACATGTCTCACAAAATGGTACCTTACATCAATGTGCTTAGTCTTGATGTGATAAGATGGATTTGTAGCCAAATGAATAGAACTTTGATTGTCATGGAACACATCCACTTTCTCTTGCATACTTCTAATTTCATCAAGTATACATTTCAACCATATTTCCTCTTTACAAGCATTTGAAGCAACTATATATTTTTCTTCAGTAGTAGACAAAGCAACATTTTCTTGAAGCTTCGACATCCGGCTAATTGCTTCATCTACAAGAGTAAAAACATATCTTGTAGTAGATATCCTCTTGTGTAAATCACCTACATAATCAACATCCACATATTCGTAGACTGAACCTTCACTACCATTAAAGATGATAAATGGTTACTTTTGCCTCTTAAATACTAAAGCACCCATTTCACTGCTCACGAATTTTCTTCTCCTAGATTTTCCATGAACCTGCAGACAACTCCAACTGCATGTGAAATGTGGGGTCTTGTAGATACCATCACATACATTAAGTTTCTAACCACATTTTTATATGGCACACGAGACATATACTTATTTTCTTCATCATTTCTAGGACTCAAAACCGAAGAAATCTTAAAATGTGAAGATAATGGAACATTAACAAGTTTCACATTATTCCTGTCGAACTTTTCAAGTACTTTATCCACATACTTATGTTGCGATAGCCAGATCTTTCCATATTTCTGTCTTTGTGTATCTCCATGCCCAAGATATGTTTTTCTGCTTCAAGATCCTTTATATCAAACTTCCTAGAAAGCTCGGCCTTTAAGTTGTTAATCTCTTCCATGCTTTCGCTCGCAATAAGAATATCATCAACATAAAAGACCAAGATAATTAATATTCCATTGAAACTTTTAAAGTACACACAATGATCATACTCACTTCTACTAAAGTTCTAGCTCACCATGAAGCAGTCAAATTTCTTGTACCACTTCCTGGGAGACTGCCTCAGGCCATACAATGATTTCCTGAGCTTGCAAACTAATCATCTTTTGTGACCTTGTACAAAACCTTCTGTTTGTTCAATATGAATATCTTAATCAAAATCTCCATGAAGAAAATTTGTTTTAAAATCTAACTATTCTAACTCAAGGTCAAGGAATGCATTTAGTGTTGACACAGTACGAATAGAAATAAGTTTTACAACTGGTGAAAAATCTCATGAAAAATAATACCTTCAACCTAAGAATACCCTTTTGAAAGCAACCTTTCCTTATACCTTTTGATACTTCCATCAACATTTTGCTTCAATTTGAAGACCCATTTTCATATGACAACACTTCTCCCTTCAAGAAGTTCTACAAGATCCCAAGTTTTGTTCTTGGATAAGGAATCAACTTCTTCATCCATAGCTTTTTCCCATTTTTCTCTATTTGCATCATCCACTGCACCCTGATAACAAGGATGTTCCCCATATTTATCAATGAATGCAATAGATGAAGTATAATATTCATACCTTTTCAGTGTTCTTCTTTCCCTTGTAGACCTTCTTAGAGTGGTTGGTTGTTTAATTGGTTCTAGAATGATCTAGATTTATGCAGGAATGCAATAAAATACAGAAACAGACATAAACACGGAGATGCAGTGGAAATAATACTTCATTTCATTAATATCAAATAGCTGAAATATGTTTACAGACATAATGGAAATAAACTAGCTAGGGCGATGGTAACTTATCTCTGAGAAGAGATGTGGTGACTCCATGCCTCTGAAATGTGTTACAATGAGGCTTGAAGGCCTATTTATTGTTGAGAAATAATATAAAACCTTAAACATCCAAAAACCTAACCATAGGAGATGAAGCACCAAAACTATGGGCCCTGTTTGGGTAAATTGGTGTTTCAACTTTCCGAGGACGTAACTTTGGCATATGATCTTCATTTGATGCGTATCATACCTCGTTAGAAAGATCTATCGGAGGACTACAAATTTTAATGTGAGAAACATTGGTCCGTAAAACTATGTTTCTCCCAGTTTTCCCAAAAACGTCGTTTAGGGCCTCCAAATGGCTCCAAAAGTTTAGGACCCGAAAAATTGCTAAAAATAGTGAGTTGTGTTGAAACTGAAAAACTGAAAGAACCAGTGGCGGGGGTTCAAATGGAATAGGTTGGTGGCCACCAATATCCATCTGGATCATTAGGGCCTCAAAATGGCTCCGGAATTTGAGGACTCGAAAACCTGCTAAAAATAGTAAGTTGTGCTGACAGTGAAAAACTGAAAGAACCGATGGTGGGGGTCCAAATGGAATAGGTGGGTGGCCACCAATATCCACCTAGATCATTCCTCCCTCCTTAGGAAGAAATGGTCCCCATTTCGTTAAGGTCCTCCATGAGAGGAAAATTCTGCTGAGCTTGGTATTGGATTTCTCCAAGATGTCATGGACTTGTTGGTGAATGTGCCGATGAACGCGCTAGATGCATTCAATAAATTTGGTTTCCTTGGACAGTACATGTGTGGATCCTATTTGTGTAATTGCATGAGGTATGGCAATATCATTCGGTAGTGTGCCGGGGGTGAGATAGATGGATTGCTTGTCCTGAAAGTGTAGAGGAACCTCTATGGGTGAGGAGAAAATGTCCTCGTATTCCTCCACGACTTCATCCATCTGTTGCAGCCATGCAGGGGAGCCCTAATTCAAGGTTTTGGCCACCATATTCTTCTTTCCCTATGAGCGAGTTGTAAGGAAAATAAATTTCCTGGTTTGGGAAACAATCTTATTGTGTTGTTTTGCAGTATTCAAAGAGATGGCAGGAGCCGGTACTACCTCTGGTATCTTGTACAAGTTATTTCCCAAAGTAATAATAATAGCACGAGGCCTAGACTCATATATAGCATGTCTCCTCCACAAGTATGGTTGGACCAATAATACATCAGCTAGTCTCAAGCATGGAAGGCGCACTCGACAGCTCGAGACATCTCTCCCCAGGTGAAGCCAACCGATGGTGGTACGTATGCGGGCAGAAACGATGGTCAATAGGTCGATCTCGTTTCACGGTAATCTTGTTAAATGGAGGCCCTTTGGCTTCTCTATCGACGAGGAATTGCAGTGGAGAACCTTTCACCCACATCTACGAATGGAAGAGGCACTGCCCTGCCTCTGGATCATCAGGATCCTCCCTCTAGAGCTTGGTGGTGGAAAAAATGGCATTGGGGTCCACATCAATGATATGCTTCCCTTTTTTATCTCCCTTTTATGGTTCTAGCTTAAGATCAGAACATGCATCTGAGTCGGGTTCCTTCAGTTCGCCCACCAATGACTGTTTGGCCCAAGACTCTTTTGTGCTGTGAGTGGGGTTGTTATGAAACTCACACCAATTCCATGTGTCCTTATTTGGCTTTCTCATGTTGTTCTAAGTCCCCCGCTTTGGCTTTTCCCCTAGCTCTTTGGTTTGAGGGCGCCTTTCGCTCGCTTCAGATTTGCGTATCCAAAGTCTCACTTCTTCTACTTAAATTTCTTCTTGATCTTAGCGGCATAGCGATATGTCGTGCCAAGAATGGTAATCTCTAGGAACTCCATTTCCTCCTGAATGTGTTTGTGCAGATATCCGTGTTACTTGAGCACCAAATTTCTCTCTAAATATTTAATACCCAACTTTGTGCATAGGGTATGGAACAGATTCGTCAGTTCGTGCACATCTTGATTCCTTTGTTGTCGCAACGTGGTCCATTGGATGTATTTGTCCTCATAGCTCCCCATGGGGTAATATTGTTCCTTGATGGCATCTCAGAATGAATTCCAAGTGTTTATGTCGAGGACAGAGAGGGTTCCCCCTGCCCTTTTACTCATAAGAGGTTTCCCCCCATCCCTTGACATGGGGGCGGTGAGAGTGCAAAGGTAATCTTTTCTCGGCTGGAGAAATCATCGACCAAAAAATACCCTTCTATAAAATTCAACCATCTATCCATGAATTCTGCATCTACTTGGCCTTCAAATACAGGAATGCCAAAGTTTACATGTACCTTGAAGGGAGTGGCGCCTCCAGAGTGGTTGTTGGATGCAGATGCGCCATATGTGGGCAGTCGTTGAAGGATTTGAGCAAAGTTATCCATCATCGCGTTCCTTTGTTTCTCGAGGGCCTCCTCGAGCAGTATTTTGATAGGATCTCCCGCTCCCTCGTCTTTCTTTTCTTCCGCCATGGGAGGTCGTCGGGGTTTGCGAGGCTGATCTTGCAAGGGTTCAACCAGATCGAGCCCTAACTCCTTATACCCTGACCGTGTTGGGGACATGCAAAGAAAAACAAAGAAAGAGCAGTCCCGCTCTGATACCACTGATCCGGATTTTATGCAGGAACGCAACAGAATAAACACATAACCATAAATACAGAGATGCAGCGGAAATAACACTCCATTTCATTAATATCAAATAACAGAAAGATGCTTACAGACATAATGGAAATAAAATAGCTAGGGTGCTGGTAGCGAATCTCTGAGAAGAGATGTGGTGGCTACAGACCTCTGAACTGTGTTACAATGAAGCTCAAGGGCCTATTTATTGTTGAGAAACAATAGGAAAACCAAACATCCAAAAACCTAACCGTAGGAGATGAAGCTACAAAAATATGGGCCCCGTTTGGGTAAATTGGTGTTTCAACCTCCTGGATAACTTACACACATTCCTGTTTGACGCGTACCATACCTCACTATAAAGATATATCCCTATTGGAGAGGACCATGTTGTCTTGTAGTTTTCCCAAAAAAGATCATTAAGGCCCCAACGGCTCCGGGAGTGTTAAGACTCAAATTTTTTTTCTCAAAAATAGCAAGTTGTGCTTAAACTAAAAAACTGATACTGAAAGCATCAGATGGTGGGGTCTGGGGCTGGAATAGGTGGGTGGCCACCAATATCCACCTGGATCATTAGGGCCTCAAAACGGCTCCGGAAGTTCAGGACTCAAAAACCTGCTAAAAATAGTAAGTTGTGCTAACAGTGAAAAACTGACAGAACCGATGGTTGGGGTCCAAATGGAATAGGTGGTTGGCCACCAATATCCACCTGGATCATAGAACTTCTACATTTTATATTGCATCTTCTTCACCTTTTTCTTCAAAATTCTCTCCTTCCTTTCGACTTTCTAGAAAAAGTGTAGTCTCCAATTGAATTTGTTGATTTGGCGATACATGTTCCTGTTCAATTTTTTCAACATCTGATTTTAGAAGAGAAGATTCATCAAATGTTACATCTCTACTAATGACTATCTTCCGTGAAGAAGGATCCCACAACCTATATCATTTCACTGCATAATCATACCCAACAAAGACATAACATTTTTCTCTTGGGTCTAACTTATAATTTTCATTCTTTGGAATAAACGCATATGCATCACAACCAAAAATTCTTAAATGTGAATGATCACAAAACTGACTTGACCAAATTTCTTCAGGAATTTTACAACTAATGGAAATTGAAGGTGAGTTGTTTACCAAATAACAAGTAGTATATATTGCTTCTACCCACAACTCCTTCTACACGTTAGCATTGTTGATCATTCTTATGGCTCTTTCAATAAGAGTCGGATTCATACGTTCAGCAACGCCATTTTCCTGAGGAGTATAAATAACAATTTTATGTCTAACAATCCCTTCATCCTTATAGTATTGTTCAAATTCTAAGGAAGTAAATTCACTCCCATTTTCAGTTCTTAAACATTTAATTGATTTTCCTATTTTAATTTCCACCATATATTTAAATTGTTTAAAAACATTAAATAAATCAGCTTTTGTGTTTAACATATAGACCCATAATTTCCTGGAGAAATCATGAATAAATGTTAAGAAGCATAATGCACCTCCATAAGATACAATATTAGGTGATCCCCAAATATCATAATGAATATAGTCCAAAATTTCTTTACTATTATGACTTTCAGTTTTAAATGTCTGTTTACATTGATTTCCATATACACAATGTTTACAAAAATCCAACCTCATGGATTTCAAGTTAGGAAGAAATTTGTGATTCATCAGTACCTGAAGACCCTTCTCACTCATGTGACCCAGTCGTTAATGCCATAGGTGATCATCTTCTTCTTCCTTCTTAGATGCAGTTGTTGCCTCACTGGTCTGAGTACTTCCTTTGAGTCTGTAAAGGTTTTTTATCTTCTCTACCTTCCTGAAAACCAAAGCACCTTTTGAAACTTTTAGCACTCCATTTTGACCTGTAAAATTGTAACTTTCCAAGTCCAATACTACCAAAGAAATCAATTTTTTCCTCAACTCAGGTACATATCTAACATCAGTTAATGTTCTAATTGTATTATCATATATTTTAATTCTGGCATTTTCCATTCCAATAGTCTGAAAAGATACATTATTTCCCATAAACATAGAACTACCATTCACAACTTGATATGAACTGTACCAATTTCTGTGCGAACTCATGTGATGAGAAACACCCAAATCTAACAATAAATTTTCATAATTTTGAGATACATTGCAAACTGGTAAAGCTTCATCTACCATTCCTAATTTAGCAGACAAAACTTCATCAATTATACCTGACTCAACTTTATTTTCTTCCTTCTTTGAGTTTCAACGGTCTCCTTTAGTTTCTAGCAGTCTTTCTTAAGGTGTCATATTTCTTGTAGTACCATCATTTGGATTTACACTTCTTTCCTTTTTATTTTGATCTAGAATAAATTCTTTCTTTCTCCCTTCTTTCCTTTGACCAACCTCTGGTTACCATGGCTTATGGTGTGAAAGTTTCAATGCTAGACTTCCTTTGTACTTCTTCAAATAACATGTCTCCCAAAACATAATCAAATTCTAAAGATTCAGTTGTACTCAAACTTATAGAAGTCACAAAGTGATCCCAAGACTCGGGCAAGGAACACAACAAGGTAATTTCTTTGCCTTCTTCCTCAAATTTAACTTCCATATCTGACAATTAACAAATAAGTGTATTAAAAACACTTAAGTGTTCTGAAATTTTAGTACCCTACTTCATTTGAAGGTTATATATTTGCCTCTTCAAATAAATTATGTTGGTTAAATATTTGGTCATATACAGTGTTTCCAACTTCCCCCACAAACCTGCTACAGAGGTTTCTTCAACAATATTGAAGAGAACATCCTTTGCTATACACAAGTTGTTTTGTGTTATTTTGTCACCATGACATTTGACTGTCAATATAGGTTCATCACTACCTATATTATGCTTCCTTATAGGTCAAAAACCTTAAATTTCCTAAACCAATTCTTGGGATTGGAGAAAATCTCATTAAAACCCTAAAAAGTCTAACTTCGCACATTTCCTAGCTCTTTCCCATGGATTCGCAGATATTTTCCTATAGCCTGCGACACATATTACACATTCTACTTATAAAACCTGGGGACCCCTGTAAACAATCAAATAAAGGAAAACATAAGTTCTAGAAGCCCAGCTAGACGAATATTCTCCCAACCGGAAGCTTCTAGAGGTGCGATCAGTTCAAGCTTTATCCCTCCACTCATGGAGTTCTATCCCTTCACTCATGGAGTTTATCCCTTGGTATATGGAGCTCAAATCCCTTCATGAGAGGAATCCATCCCCCTCTTCATGGAACTGAAACTACCTCCATTTTCCTATAAATTGAGCTCATGTTTCAGTATCAATGGTAGATGGTAGCTTGTAAATGGTAGAGACACACATGTGGTAATTGCTGAAGAAATTCTTAAGAGAGCATACTCTCTATACTAGCCATTTTTGATATGAGAATAATCACACACTCATGTCCATAACTTCATGCTAGTTCAGAGAGAATAAGGCTTGTCAATCTGAGAGAGGACGGTTGTTCAGGACCCCGGAAGAACCTGTATAACATCAAGGCGAAAGGTTGTAAGGTTACTTCTTATTATACAAGTTAATACAAATGGATTCCATTTTCTCATTGAATTGTTCATGTATCTATTTGAGTATTTCAATTCTTAGATTCCTTGATCACTGAGATAGATTAGTGTTTTCTTTTAATTATTATATCTTGGTGGTGTGCTTTTAATCTTTTTATCTGCCTTTGACCTCCTCATTCATATGCCGAATCGACCTTAAAGAACCGGAGCAATTGGATAGAAGATTTAGGCAAGCATTGGACTTTAGGTAAGGGCATGTCCCCATTTTTATTAATAATTCCTCAATCACAAATGATATAGAGAAAATGGTTTTCATTTTGTTGTTTGTTTCTAGATAGAACTTAGGATACTAGGGAGATCGTTTGTGTCTGTCCGTAAGAATGATTTATCCGTAACAAAATGGTGACCGCACTGGAGATCTAGAGCGTGCTTCATAGTATTTATCTCAATCGTTTGAAATATTTGGGTTCCCCACTTGAACCTCATATAGCGTAACTGTCACCTTAATAGAACCATTAGTGAACCTTTAGGGATCATTCCTAAGTTTCCTATTACCTTGGAAGGTAAAACTATCTATATTGATCTTATGGTGGTCCGAGGCCCCTTGGATTTCAATCTGCTCCTTGGGTGAGACTATATCTATGTAATGAAAGCTGTCGTATCGACACTCTTTTGCATGATGTATTTCCCTCATAATGGAAACATTGTGACTGTTGACTAGATTTCATTCGTTAGTCTTGATTCGCCTACTAATAATCCGACATCCCTGAATTTTACTTCTACAGAAGTGGTATCTACCCCGCTACGGGTTAATTATGTAGCAACCATTCCCATGTTTTCAATTACTGATGCAAGCTAGCCTCTCACTATTTTCTCAGCTTCATTTGACTTAGATATAGTAATTGACATGGTAAACCCAATGGGGGCATTTGAACGTGATGCTATTATCCCTATTGAGTCCCTTGACATGTGTTCCTTCCAGAGAACTGTTCTTCCATCTGATGAAGACCTCTTGGAAGCCATGATTAAGGATTTTCCCTTGACATGTGTTCCTTCCAGTTGAAAGCCATGATCAAGGTTCTAAGAGGAAATTTCCTTTTACTGTGTCAACCTCGTTAAAAAATGAATCAGGTATGAGGATAGTTCTTTTCCTGTGTCAACCTCGTTAAAAAATGAATCAGTTGGTCTGAGGATAGTTCCTGTTACTGAGTCAACCTCATTAAAAAATGAATCAGGTATGAGGACAGTTCTTTTCCTGTGTCAACCTCGTTAAAAAATGAATCAGTTGGTCAGAGGATAGTTCCTTCTACTGAGTCAACCTCATTAAAAAATGAATTAGGTATGAGGACAGTTCTTTTCCTGTGTCAACCTCATTAAAAAATGAATCAGTGAGTTTGAGGATAGTTCCTGTTACTGTTTCAACCTATTTAAAAAAATGAAACATGTCTTTGAGGATAGTTCCTTTTACTGTGTCAACCTCATTAAAAAAATGAAACATGTCTTAGCTGAGGACAGTTCTTTTCCTGTGTCAACCTCAATAAAAAATGAAATAGGGATCTATGAGGAGAGCCTCATATCGTGTCAACCTCGCTAAAAAATGAATTAGTTCTTGAGGATAGTTTCTTTTACTATGTCAACCTCGTTAAAAATGAATCAGGTTATGAGGATAGTTCTTTTACTGTGTCAACCTCGTTAAAAAATGAATTAGGTTATGATGATAGTTCATATTACTATGTCAACCTCATTAAAAAATGAATCAATCAATAAGCATAGTTCATATTACTGTGTCAAGCTTATTAAAAAATGAAACAAATCCTCTCCTAATTAAGTCAAGTCTTTTATTTGATCTCGTAAATGAACCTTCATTACATCCACCTATTAGTAACCAGTAGTCTACTTAGTTGAATGCAATGAAGCTTGGGTGGCATGCGCTCTAGCAAGTTACACTTGGGGGGCATTAAAACTTATCTCAAGCATGATTTTTCCTTTGTTTCAAGCTTGTGTAAAAATGAAACAAACCTATCTCAAGCATGATTTTTCCTTTGTTTCAGGCTCGTATAAAAATGAAACAAACCTATCTCAAGCACAGTTTTCTATGTTTCAAGCTTGTGTAAAAATGAAACCACTCTCAAGCACAATTTTCCTACGTTTCAAGCTTGTGTAAAAATGAAACCACTCTCAAGCATAATTTTTCCTACGTTTCAAGCTTGTGTAAAAAATGAAACCTACATCGAGTCCATTTTGCTATTATTTTCAAAACTCGTTAACCTTGAAAATCCCGAGATTATTTTTCTATATTTCATTCTCACAAAAAATATGAAAATGCGTCAAGTTATTCCTTTGCTTCTCTCGTAAATTAAATTGGAAAGTTTCCGCCAACTTACATACTTTTATCACTTTTTTCTGCCCTTTGAAAATTTACAGAAAAAAGAAAAACCATGGAGTCCTCTTTTAAGCCCTTTTCAGACTCTCTAAAAATGAAAATATTGTCGAGTACTTGACTATTCTAACTTGTTAAAGGAAATGAACAGTTGCCCCTTCAGTCTAATTTTACCCCTTTTCTGGACTGAAATGGACTATTTACGAAAAAGGTATATGTTGACTAATCATGGTCAATAGAGTTCTCTCCTACATTATTTTATACTTTTTGGGGCTTGAGAGACTAAATTTACGAAAAATTCCACCCATGGAGTTTTCTTATGTTTTTCTTCCGACTCCCTAAAATTGAAAAATGCCAAGTTTCACCTATACTACACTTGTTAAAACTTAACAGTAAAGGACCTGTAAATTATAAACAGGAATGAACCACTCCTTCATAGGATTCGATTTTAATACTAAGTTGGACTCATCCAAAGGATGAGCTTACAAAACAAGCAAATGTTGTCCTCCTCAAGCTTTTCAAAAAATAAAGAGGTAATTTCCAGAAATGGTGGGGGAAAAGAGAGAAAATGAATCCACTTGTTACACTTTGGTTCAAAAAGAAGTATACCACTCTTGAACACGACACTTTTTTCACACTAATCTGGGTTGGGAAAATCCTTTGTCTAAAAGTTAATCAAACCACATTGAAAGTCTTCAACTGGTTTCTGGGTATTAGCTTTAGGTCAATTATCACCAAACCATTTGTAGTGTCGTTGTGTGTTCAAGAGACAGTTCAAATAAACCATTCATTGCAAACATTTGTCTCCATTCGCATTGACCATCCCTGCGTCAGTCCTTGCAAATATTTCTTCAAAACTTGATATAATGGTTTCATGTCGTGGGCTATCCTACGATAGGTCGCTTTCTATCAACATCAACTCATCATCTAGAAAGTTGATCTAGAATCCTATCAGTACCTTAAGATATGCATGCCCTAATGGAATATTTCTTGCCTTTGATTACAGGTTGCATCATTGACCTTCGATCGAATGATTCCGTGAAGTGTTCAACTGCAAATCATTCATTCACACTTCATGGATTGTACTAAGTACTTTGAGAGCCATTGTCATTATTGGTGGTTTCTCTCACACTTGTTAACAGTTCACATCATTGACTGGTAATCAAGTGGTTTCTACCATGTTCGACTTCGACACAATCAATCGCATGGATAGAATCTTACTAGTTCAGGAAGCGGAAATCAAGACCCTGGATCTAGTTTCCACCATCCAGGCTGCGAGGAGTTTTATAATTCATGATACAAAGACTACTTATGACAGATGGCTGCGTCCATGTTGTGTCTACTATTGATGTAATTTAAAAATAATTTCTGTACCAGAACATGTAGTTAGTTTTGATCTGAGTATGGGAATTCCTACCTCAGCGATGATATACATATATATGTTTGAATTGAATGTTTTTACAGGCTTTCGACCGGTATGTCCGCAATCCAATCCTCGAAAAGATAAAGCACTTCACTCTTCAGAACTACCTCAGACTTCGCACTTTAGGGGGCAATCTGTCACACGTTATTTTGTCACCATGACATTTGACTGTCAATATAGGTTCATCATTACATGTATTATGCTCCCTTAGAAGTCAAAAATCCCTAATGTTCCAAAACCAAGTCTTGGAATTGGAGAAATGCTCATTAAAACCCTAAAAAGTCTAACTCTGCACTTTTCCTAGCCCTTGCCTACAGATCCTCAGATATTTGCTCTATAACCTGCGGCACATCCCGCACATTTTGCATATTAAACCTACGGACCCCATAAATAGTCAAATAAAGGAAAAAGTAAGTTCTAGAAGCCCAGCTGGTCGAATATTCTCCCAACTGGAAGCTTCTAAAAGTGTGTTCAGTTCGAGCTTTATCTTATACTCATGAGCTCTATCCCTTTACTCATGGAGTTTATCCCTTGGTATATGGATCTCAAATGCCTTCATGAGAGGAATCCATCCCCCTCTTCATGCAACTGAAACTACCTCCATTTCTCTATAAATTGAGCTCATGTTTTAGTCTCAAGGGTAGATTACAGCTTGTAAATGGTAGACATACATATTAGTTGCTGAATAATTTCTTAAAGAGAGCATACTCTCTATACTAGCCATTTTTTATATGAGAATTATCAAACACTCATGTCCATAACTTTATGCTAGTTCATAGAGAAGAAGGCTTGTCAATCTGAGAGAGAACAATTGTTCAGGACCCCAGAAGAATCTATATAACATCAAGGCGAAAGGTTGTAAGGTTACTTCTTATTATACAAGTTAATACAAATGGATTTCATTTTCTCATTGAATTGTTCATGTATCTATTTGAGTATTTCAATTCTTGGATTCCTTGATGACTGAGATAGATTAGTGTTTTCTCAATTATTATATCTTGCAAGTGCTTTTAATCTTTTTATCTGTCTTTGATCGCAAGTTTCACATGCTAAAGTGACCTCTATTGGAGCGACTGGATAGAATATTTCAGAAAGCATTGGAATTTCGGTAGGGGCATGTCCTCGTACTTTGTTATTAATAATTTTGAATCACAAATGATCTAGAGAAAATGGTTTGCATTTGGTTGTTTGTTTCGAGATATCCTTAGGATACTAGGGAGATCGTTCCTGTCTGCAAGAAGGATTTATCTGCATAACCACAAGTTGATGGTACTGAGAGCTTGGGATTCCAATTCCTCCCAATCCAAATTTTTCATGCCAGCAAGTTTCTTCCTAACCACTTCTAAAGCTTTGTGCAACCATTGTTGCACTAGAAATTCCTTTACTTCCAATTTCCATATTGAAAAATTATTCTTACCAGTGAACTTCTCCACCTCAAACTTGGCATTAGTCATTTTAGCCATTTCTTCCTACACGGTCTCTGAATTATTTTTAGAAAACCCTCCTACTAGGGTTTCCTTCTTTTTTCTAGAGTTTTTTTATAATAAATTTTATGCTAGTGAAGAATCTTTCACTTAGAGTTTTCTCTCTTTAAATTTCTTCTTATGGTTTTTCTTTTTATTAAAAAATAATATCTTTCCTTGACAAAATCAAACCTAGAAATTTTAAATTTCCTTTAAAAAAATATATATATCCCTACTTCAATCTTCTCAACGACAGATTGATTTTCACCAAATATATATATATTCAAAACACTAGAAACAAATTTCAAATTATGAAAAAATTTCTTCAAAAAAAAAAACATTACCCACTGAGACAGGGTTTCGATTGACAGCTCTTACAACCCTGGATAGATCTACATTTAGTCAAACCTATTATTCCAATCGAATTTTTCAACAGAAAAAGGACCCAGATCCCGTGATGGTGACTATGTTCAGGCTCATAAATCCTGCGTGTTTCAGTCAGTCAGCATTCAAAACACAGCTCTCGTGATGGCGACTTTGTTTAATCTTATAAATGTTGTGCGTTTCAATCAGTCAGCATTCAAAACAGGACTCCTTTCTAGATTTTCGACGTTTGACTAACATATGGTGGCTCCTCAAAGTTTCTTTGCCTTTTTTTATTCATTTTATGGTTGTGTATGTTAGTTTAGCCTATGAATCATTATTGTCATTGTCTAAGTTCACTACAAGTTTTTCAGGTCACAGAGGGGTCCTTAAAAATCAAATTAAATTTTAGAGATTCTAAAGTCTATAAGAGGGTCATAAGGTAATTTTTCTTGTAGAGTCATTGAGGTTTCAAGAGGGTCATTTCATGGGGTCTCATTTATCACAAGTTAAAACCATGACAATGAGGTTCTATTAGTTAAAAGTTCTATGGATCTATTAGTGGTGTCCATCATATCCCCATGTCATTATTCATAATTCACCTTTCATAATTCATAGATTCATAACTCACCTTCATATACTCCTTTCACACACCATTTATCATCATATCACCCCTTAGATCACATCTCATCATCATTATCATTACATCCTCCTAAATTCATAACTCATCACCATCATTCATAATTCATGATCATCATAACCTTTACCCAAAGTTTTACATTCATGACAAAAATAAGGCATATGGAGCGCAAATTTTCAATTTTTTGTTGAATATTCCCTCACTCTCTCTCTCATCCACATTCACGCTCTTATAAGGTTCAACTAGTTTCACAACAGAATGCCAAAAGAAGCTTGGCAGAAGAGCGAAGTCAGGTTTTTCAAGCGGGATAGGGTTTCTACGCAATTGTTGTGCAAATCCTAGGCCACACAGTCTTTGCGCAATTTTTGTGTAACTGATTAAAACTCTCTACAGAGGTCGATTTCAGTCTTCCACTTGTTTTTCTCAATATTTCATGATGTCTGAGGTTGAAGCAACAGAGGTCCAAACTAGAGTGGAGTATATCAGCATGGAAACTTCTTTCTCACTCACCAAAGGCTGGCTATTATGGATCATACATATGGGGACCAACCATTATATAACGGATATAAAAAAAAAAATTCACTATGAACAGAGAGATATATAACCACAAGGAACTAGAAAATTTTCTTAAATCACATGAATTTAGAAGTAGCAGTGACAGTGAGGTTATTGTCCATATTTTTTAGGAGCACAAGAAAATTTTGAGTTGTTGGATGGATTATTCTCGTTTGTTGTGTTCTATAATTCTGATAGCATATTTATTGTTACCAAGGATGCAATCAACGTCACTCCTATTTATATAGGCTGAGGCCCAGATGGATCGATCAGGTTTTCATCAGAAATGGAAGCTTTGCATGATGATTGTGAACATTTAGAAATATTTCTTCTTGGACATATATACTCCAGCAAAGCAAAGTAGCAATGAGAGCATACCATACTCTAGAGTATCACAGTAAATTTCTTGTAAATCTGACACAAAACATATTGGTTTAGCATATTGGTTAAATGGTTGTTACAGGACACATGCGAAGGTCCCTTATTATCCCTTGGATTTTCGAAAATTATTTGAGTGTGTAGTGGTTAAAAGACTCATGTCAAATGTTCCTTTTGGAGTTCTGTTATCGGGAAGCCTTGACCCATCATTAGTTCTTGCGGTTGTTTCCCATTATTTGGAAGGCACAAATGTTGCTCAATATTGGGAACCAAAGCTCCATTCCTTCTCCATTGGTTTACAGGGATCTCCTAACTTAATGGTTCCTAAAGAAGTTGCAGAGACTCTAGGAACCATACATCATGAATTTCATTTTTCTGTCCAAGATGGTGTTGATGCAATAGAGGATGTTATCTATCATATTGAAACATTTTATGTCACCACTGTAAGGGATAGTGTACCAATTTTCCTGATGTCTCACAAAATCAAGCCCCTAGGTGTAAATATGGTTCTTTCTGGAGAAGGGGCAGATGAAATTTTTGGAGGTTATTTGTATTTCCACAAAGAACCAAACAAAGAAGAATTCCATCGTGAAACATGTCGGAAGGTCAAGGTTTTTCACCTATATCATTGACTAAGGGAAAATATTGCCACAATAGCATGTGGTTTGCAAGTCTGTGTGCATTCCTTGGATAATAATTTCATCAATGTTGCAATGGAAATAGATCTTGAATGGAAGGAGTATCAGACACTATTTGAGGAGATATATCAAGTTAATCAGATAACATAAAATAATGAAAATTTCAAGAGAGTTGTCAATGATACCATCTTGGAAGTTGATGTTCAGATTGTAGAAGCTCATGATGCACTCCAAAGAGCTCAAGTAGTCCTAAAATGGACTCTTCCCCTACATAGACAGGTGAAAATATATTACACAAGAAATTTGATTATGAAGAGAAGATTGAGGTTGATGAAATAGGAGATGGCTAGGGCTAGAAAAAAACTCAAGAATATCAAACAGTCACAGTCACCTAGCAATCTGCCAGCAATCGCCTACAAAGATACGAAGATCTAAAGCACCCAAACCACTGACCTGTAAAGAAGAGGAGGCTTTGCATCTTCGACTAAGGTGGGTTTATTTCACTCAAATGACATGTTTTTGTCGACTGTGAGGTAACTCCGCAAAACTCAAATGTACAGATATTTGTACTTATATATGGAGGTGAGTACATGATTCATCTCCCAATGACTCTTGGCCTTCCTTATTTCCTAATATTAAATAATATACAAAAATACATATGCACACCCATCCATAGGATTAGGTGTCAACATTCCCCCTTTAATCCGAAGGGATGTTGGTGAGTCCAAGCATCGATCTGAACTTTTCAAACTTTTCTCTTCCAAGTGCTTTGGTGAAGATGTCAGCAGTTTGCTCATTTGTGGAACAATGATGTAGATGGATGGTTTTGGCTTGAACATGATGTCGAATTAGATGGTACTTTGTATTGATGTGCTTTGTTCAATCATGGAACTTTGGGTTCTTGGCCAAATTTATTGCAGAAGTGTTGTTGATCATGAGTGGTGTGGAGTACATTTGTTTCATCTGCAAATCTTCCAGGATTTTTCGGAGCCACACAATTTCCTTTGTTGCTTCAGCTGCTGCCACATATTCTGCCTCGGTCGTGGAATCTGCTGGAACTGACTGTTTGTGTGATCTCCATGAGACAGCTCCTGATCCAAGACTCATGGTGTAACCTGTAGTAGACACCCTTGTTTCTTTGTCCCCATCAAAGTCTGAATCAGAGTATCCGATCAAGCTGAAGTCGCCTACCTGTGTATATTTGAGTCCAAAGTCTTGAGTCCCCTTCAAGTACTTTAACACTCTTTTTGCAGCAGACCAATGTCCTTCACAAGGTTTTTGCATGAACCTTGAGAGGATTCCAACAGCAAATGAAATGTCAGGTCTGGTGGTGGTCAGGTAGATAAGACTTCCTACAAGCTGTCTATACTTAGTTGCATCCTCAAATTCCTTCCCTTCAATAGATGTGAGCTTCAAGTTTTGCTCCATTGGAGTGGTTAAGGGATTACATTCATCCATGCAAAACTTGTTCAAGAGATCTCCAATGTACTTCTTTTGAGAAAGAAATATAAATTTAGGATGTTGAATTACTTCAATACCCAGATAGTAATGAACATGACCCAAATCAGTCATTTCAAAACCTTTCTTCAATTATTTCTTCATGGATGCAATATAGCTCTCATTTTTCCCTGTTATCAAAAGATCATCTACATATACCACAAGATATACAACTGTTTTTCCAACTTTCTTAACAAACAAAGTTGCATCATCAAGATCAAAATGTTTGAAGTCAAGTTTTAGAAGATGCTCAGTTAATTTCTCATACCAGGCTCGTGGTGCTTGCTTGAGGCCATACAAGGATTTTATAAGCTTGCATACTTTGTGTTCTTGGCCCTTCACAACAAATCCTTCTGGCTGGGACATAAAAACTTTCTCCTTTAGATATCCATTCAAAAAGGCGGTCTTTACATCCATCTGATGGACTTTCCATCCCTTCTGAGCTGCTAGGGAAAAGAGTGTCCAGATGGTGGCCCATTTTGCTGTTGGAGCAAAAGTTTCTTCATAATCGACCCCTTCTTTCTGTGCAAAACCTTTTTCCACAAGCCTGGCTTTGTGCTTGTTAAGTGAGCCATCTACTTTGTACTTTTTCTTGTAGACCCACTTACAGCCAATTGGTTTGGTTCCCAAAGGAGGATCAACCAGCTTCCAAGTGCCATTATTTATCAAGGCATCATACTCCTTTTGCATCGCTTCATTCCATTCATCATGAGAAGCGGCTTCTTTGAAGGAAGTTGGTTCATGATCTGTAGACAAACTCAATTCACAGTTATAAGCAATATCCATATCAACAGGGGAATCAGAATTATCTACATCACCTTTGATTTGTTGAGTGGAACTTCTTGTTCATGTTTTTCCAACCTCATCAGGATGAACATTCTCCAGTGTCTTTGTCAGCCATTTGGGAGGACCTTTCTGAGATGGCCCAGGCTGTTCACTTGACTGAGTTGGGATTGATTCAAGATTCAATCTCCCAATTCTGTCAATCACATCATCCAATGTGTCATCCGTGGTTGTTTCTTCATGTGGGGGAGAGAGTGTTTCAGGACATGATTCCACAGTTTGATTCAATATCGGAATCCCCCCTTCAAGATGTGGAATCACATTATCAAATTCTTGGAAATACTTTGCATGTGTGAATCTATCCAGGCGATCAAGTTGCCGCTCAACAACCTTGTCACTCTTGGAAGATTCAAGAAATATGACATCTCTTGCTATCACAAACTTCTTATTTGCTTCATCATAGAGACGGTATCCTTTGGAGGTATTGGAGTACCCCAAGAAGATACATTTTCTACTTCTAGCACCAAGTTTGTTCCTTTGACCCTTGGGTATCAAGGCATAACAGGTGGACCCAAAGACCCTGAAATGCTTTACCGAAGGAACGTGGCCATGCCACATTTCAAAAGGAGTTTTGTTTCTAATTGAACTTGAAGGACACCTATTCTTTATGTAAACAGCACATAGAACTGCATCAGCCCAAAACATCAATTTTACATTCTTGAAAAATAACATGGAGCGGACCATATTTAAGATGGTTCTGTTCATTCTTTCAGCTACACCATTCTGTTGTGGATTATATGGCAATGTTGTTTGATGTTTGATTCCATGTTGACGAAGATAATTTTCAAATTTGTTTGAGGTGTATTCTTTTCCATTATCAGTACGTAGAGAGCCAATATGTGTTTGTGCATCATTTTCAATCCATACATGAAAATTCTTGAAAGTTTGAAAAGCATCAGACTTATTCTTCAATAAGTAAATCCAACACATTCTGGTGTAGTCATCAATAAATGTCATCATGTATTTATTTCCATTTGCAAAAGCAATAGGCATAGGGCCACATAAATCTGAATGAACAAGCTCAAGTTTTCTATGTGCTCTGGAGTTTGAATCATGAAATGGCTGTTTGCTATGCTTTCCTAGAATACAAGCATCACATTCCTTAGGTTTTCTAGGAATTGTAGGCAGTCCATTAACACCATTTTTCTTCAACAAACGAAGGCTTTCATAGTTTAAGTGTCCAAATCTAGCATGCCATAAAAGACTTGATGTGAATGTACCTTCATCATGATGTGAACTGAATGCAAAGTTTTGAGCATGAGCAGATGAACCTTTCAGCTTCAAGAGTCTCCCTTCTTCTATTCCCTCCATGACAAGTGAGTAATCTGATGCTGATCTGACCTCTGCCTTGCCATCAAACAAGTGAACTGAGTGTCCTTGCTGCCGGATTTCGATCAGGGACAGCAAGTTTCTCTTCAAATCCGGGAGGTATAGAACCTCATGTAGGATATGATCAGGAAGACCAGGCAGTTTAAGCCTGACTGTGCCAAGCCCTGATGGCTTGAGTTTGGATTTATCTGTGAAATATACTGCTCCATCAACTTTGTCAGTAAATTCTTCAAAAAAATCTTTTCTAAATGTCATGTGACATGTTGCTCCTGAATCTAGCAACCAATCATTTCTCCAAGAAGTAAATGAAACATCAAACACGTCTTCAGTTACTCCATTGTTACAATGTGCTACAACATAATGAGCAGATTTAGGTGCTTTACCTTTGTCTCTATCATGAGTTTTACCTTTTTCTTGATTTCTTTGATGCTCAATTTTATCCCAAGGCAGCTTACATGTAGATGTATCATGCCAGTCTTTATTGCAGCGTATGCAATGAAGATCAGATTTTTCAGTTTGAGTTTATCTGCCCCCCCTTCCTCTGAAATTTCTTCTTCCTCTTTCTCTTCGGCCACCTCTTCCTCTAGAAGAATCTTGAGCATGACTCTTCTCTCTATGTGAAAAGTATATAGCCTCTTCAGAAGACAGAGGGGTTGTCATCTTTCCAAAAGCTTTCTCTCTTTCTGCAAACTTTTTCTCAAGGGAATCAAAGGTGATTTTCACAAGGTTTCCACTTGCTTGCAATGACTCAAGATAATGTGAGTAAGTCGGATACAATGCCTTAACTCTGCTAGAAACCAACTCCAAAAATAGAAGAAAAGAGATATCAATGCCTTAGAAATAAGTCACTTCGAGGGGGCAACCTCCAATACATTACATGAATGAACAATTCTTGGATGATACAAATTACAAAACCTCCTTTCTATATATAGGAGTCCATGGGGCCACAATGTAATCCTAGCTGACCTAACAATAATAATTTAAGGGCACAATAATAACAATATGGGGATTACAAGGGTACAATAATAACAATAAGGGGGTTACACTAACAACAATAAGGGACTATACTAGTAATATAGGGACCTAACATGCCCCTCTCCTTCAAAAAAGTGTTGTCCTCAACGCTTGAGTAGCTCTGGGTGCTTCTGTATAAAATTCTCATCCTCCCGTGTAGAATCTTCAGTGGGTAAG
Source organism: Pinus albicaulis (assembly GCA_034641835.2). Taxonomy (NCBI): domain Eukaryota; kingdom Viridiplantae; phylum Streptophyta; class Pinopsida; order Pinales; family Pinaceae; genus Pinus; species Pinus albicaulis. The sequence continues at coordinate 820,665,066 of CM076581.1, read as the reverse complement.
TTCTTCCACTTGATGAGATACTCTGAAATTGATCGATTCCGTAGTTGTCGAGTTCTTTTTTCCATGACTGCTTCAGGTTCCAATATGATTTTCCCTTCCCCATCAAGTTCTGGCAATACTGTTTGAACTGGAAGATTTTCACCTATAACCTTCTTTAAGTATGAAACATGGAAAACTGGATGTACTCGCGAAGAAGCAGGAAGCTCCAATTTGTATGCCATAGTACCAATCTTTTGCAACACCTTGTAAGGACCATAGTACTTTGGCGATAATTTATTATCCTTCTTAGCTTGCTTGAGGGACATTTGTTTGTATGGTTGTAGCCGTAAAAATACCCAGTCTCCTACATCAAAACTTCTCTCATTGCGATGTTGATCTGCCTGTTGTTTCATTCGATTTTGTGCCAAATTCAGGTTATCCTTTAAGAGTTGGAGAACTTCTTGTTGATGCTCGATGTGATCTTCCACCGCTTGAACCTTCAAATTTTCCCTTAAATATGATGTGATGGATAGTGGATGATATCCATAAAGTGCCATAAATGGGGTCATTTTTGCTGCAGTATGGAAGGAAGTGTTATACCACCATTCAGCAAGAGGTAACCACTTGACTCATTGTGTTTGTTTATCAGATACAAAACAACGAAGATATACTTCCAAACATTTATTTACTATCTCAGTTTGACCATCAGATTGAGGATGATAAGATGAGCTATGAGCTAATTGAGTACCCAAACAAGAAAATAACTCCGTCCAAAAATTTCCAGTAAAAATGGGATCTCTGTCGCTCACAATAACCCTTGGGATTCCATGTAGATTTTGAATTCTGTACATAAATGTAGTAGCAACTGTACTTGCTTTAAATGGATGAGATAATGCACAAAAGTGTGCATACTTGGTAAGTCTATCAACTACCACCATGATGACACTCTTTCCTTCGGACTTAGGTAAACCCGTGATAAAATCCATTGAAATCTCCTCCCAACGTTGACTTGGAATGGATAAAGGTTGTAGAAGTCCTGGGGTCTTAATTGTTTCCACTTTATTCTGCTGGCAAACCAAACATTCCGCCACAAACTTTCGAATATCAGATTTAAGGCCATCCCAAAAAAATTTTTTCTTCACCCTGTGGTAAGTTTTTAAAAATCCTGAGTGTCCTCCTAAAGGAGAAGTGTGCAATTCCAGAAGAATCTTTTGTTTTAGTTGGGAATTCTTACAAAGATATAAGCGATCTTTGTACCATAAGGAATCATTTTTCCAACTAAATGTATCAGATGTACTAGGATCTTGCTGCAACTTTTGAATGAGTGTCCACACATCTTCGTCCTTCTTCCATTCATCTCTTGCTTCGGTTATCCAATCTGGTTGGATAATAGAAATGGCACAAAGCAATGCTTCCACCTCTTCATTCTTTCTTGAGAGTGCATCTGCAACAACATTCAACTTTCCTTTTTTGTAGATTATTTCAAAGTCATAACCCAACATCTTTGTGACTCATTTTTGCTGTTCTTCTGACGATAGTCTTTGTTCCAAAAAGTGTTTAAGACTATCATGATCAGTTTTCACCTTGAAGTGTCTTCCCATTAGGTAAGTTCGCCATTTCTTTAGTGCATGTAGTATTGCTAACATTTCCTTCTCATAAATAGGTTTCTGTAAATACTTTCCTTTGATTCGACGACTTTCAAAAGCAATGGGTCTTCCTTCCTGCATTAAAACAACACCAATTCCATTTCCTGAGGCATCACATTCCACAATAAAGGTTTTTGTGAAGTCTGGCGTAGCTAAGACCGGTGCTAGGCACATTGCCTCTTAAGATGTTCAAAGGCCTTAGTTGCTTCAGGAGTCCATGAAAATGCATCTTTCTTCAATAATGTTGTTAGAGGTGCTACTATTCTCCCATAATTCTTAAAAAACTTGTGATAATACCCTGTTAACCTGAGAAATCCTCGCAACTGCTTTATGGTTGTCGGGACTTTCCATTCCTTAATGGCTTTAATTTTGTTAGGGTCTAATTTAACACCCTCGTGAGATACAATATGACCCAGATATTCCACCTCTTGTACTCCAAAGAAACATTTGGATGTTTTTGCATATAATTGTTTCTCTTGCAATAGTTTGAGCACCCTGCCAACATGTTGAACATGATCTTTCCAAGACCTGCTGTAGATTAGTATATCATCAAAAAATACTAACACAAATTTTCTAAGGAAGGGTTTGAAAATGGAATTCATCAACCCTTGAAATGTAGAAGGTGCATTGGTAAGGCCAAAAGGCATGACCAAAAATTCATAATGACCCTCATGAGTTTGAAATGTTGTTTTCGGAATATCTTCAGCCTTCATTCTAATTTGATGATATCCTGAACGAAGATCCAACTTGGTAAAATAAATTGCTCCATGTAATTCATCCAATAATTCATCAATCACAGGAATGGGAAATATATCTTTAATGGTGAGCTTATTGAGCTCCCTATAATCTGGACACATTCACCATGATCCATCCTTCTTGTGTACCAATACTACAGGAGCAGAGAAAGAACTTTGACTAGGTTGAATTATACCCGCCTCTAACATTTCTGCAATCATACGTTCAATTTCACTCTTTTGGAAGTAAGGATATCTATAAGGCCCGATGTTTGGAGGAACACTTCCTGGAATCAAATGAATAGCATGATCATGATCACGAATAGGTGGGAGTCCTTTGGGAGTTTCAAACACCTTGGAATGATTGTCCAAGACTTGTTGGAGATCTGCAGAAACAGATGATTTTGATGTTGGAACTTCTAGTGAGCATAATTGTGCAATTATGCCTCGTTTTTCTTTCTTTAGAAGCTTTGTCATGACATTAGAGCTTATTATCTTTCCCGGCTTCCCTGCAATACCCCGTAATTCGACTTCCTTTCCTTCTGAAAAAAATTTCAAGAAAAGTTCTTGAAAATTAAAAGCTACCGGCCCCAAAGATTGTAACCATTGTACTCCTAGTACAACATCAGCACCTCCCATAGGAATGGAAAGCATTGGACTATTCAATACATATTCCCCCATGGTTAGCTTGATATTATGGCATTTTCCAGAGCAATTTATAGTTCCTCCATTTGCAACCATCACTTGACATTTCGGTGCTGGGTATAGGAAACAATTTAATTCCTTGGCTACCTTACAATGAATAAAATTATGGGTGCTACCTGAATCAATCAACACTATTACCTTTTTCTTCTTGATCTGTCCTTCTATCTTGAGAGTTTGAGGAGTGGTAATTCCTGCCAGTGCATTACACGATATGTTCAGATTCATTTCTTCCTCTTCTAGGGCTGGTTCCTGGTGTATATCCTCTTCTTGTTCATTTTCTTCTTCCTCTTCACAATCTATGTAAAATAATTTCTTCTCAGCACACTTATGACCTTTAGTGTATTTGCTATCACAACTGTAGCAAATCCCTTTTTCTCTTTTTTCTTCCAATTTTTGTGGTGTCAACCTTGTAGGTTGTGGAAATCTAGGCGTAGCAACACTTCCTTCTTTATAGAAGTGAGTGGTAGTCTTCCTTGTCGCCATAATTTTACATTCAATTTTTCTTGCCAACCTGAATGCCTTCTCCAATGAATCAGGTTCCAAAACGCGAACTTCATGTTGGATGTTATCCTTTAAAGTGCCTATGAAGAGATCAATCATGTGTTCCTCTAGAATATCAATTACCCTTATATTCAATTTTTGGAAGTCCTCAATGTGCTGCCCCACTAAACCCTTTTGTTTGAGATTTATCAATTGGCTAAAGAAGGTGTTGCTCTTTGTATCCTCATAATGTGCTATCATTTCCTCCGTAAAAATTTACCAAGTGACAATTGTTTTACGGGAGCAAAGCCATTGATACCATACAAATGTATTTTGTTCTAAATGTAAAGTTGCAATGCGTACCTTTTGTGTGTTTTGCACGTTATGGAGATCAAAATATTGCTCCATCTGTAGTATCCATGTTACAGGATCCTTTCCATCAAACTTCCTCATATCCATTTTTGGAATATGGTGGTTCTCCCCTCCAACATTAGAGTTTATGAAATCACGATTAACATTTATTTTGTTCTCATCATGAGTTTCCTCTACTATATTTTCACCATTAGGAAACATTTCTTGTATCATCTTTTTCAAACCTCCCATGTCTACTTTTAGATCATTCTTCATGTTTTCCATTTTCTCATCAATCTTAGATTCCATGTCATCCATCTTAGAATCCATGTCATCCATCTAGATTCCATGCTACTTTCTATGCTGTATCTATCTTAGATACAGTGTCATTCTTCAAACCATCCATCTTAGATTCCACGCCTTTCTTCAAACCATCCATCTTAGCTTCCACGCCTTTCTTCAAAACTTCCATTTCATTTTTGTTGCTCTTTGCAAGAGTGAAATTTGGTGCACTTGCTCGTGTAATTTTGATATGTCATGTTGCACTTCTTCATCTTCATGTGTTATAGTAGAGCCCTTTAAAGGCTTAATGGGTGTTGAATTACTTTTAGGGGGAATTTTAGAACCCAATACTGATATCTATTCTACAATATGTCCTTGGAATCAATTCAAACTGATTCTTCAAACAAATATTATGAAATTTGAAAAAAATAAATACACATATTTTTCTTGCTTTTGAGGGGCTTGATATTGAAACTGAATTATCCGTTATAATTGCGTATCCTCAATGTCTCAAATTCAGCCCCGTAGTAGCCCCCATAAAACTTCTTTTCAAATGTCACAAGGTGTCCGATCTCGATTTGGATTCTTCACAAAGTTATGTCCAATCTCCAACCATGACCCAACTTTGACCCAAGCCCGCAGAGAAAAAATTGTGGCGGGACTTGCCACGTGTCATTTTTTCCTCCTTCGGCTTTGAAATTGATAAACGGAAAACTAAAGTCTATGTAATTTTGGCCACTTTTTACAAAATTATAATCCGATCCTCAGAGAGAGATTTATGACGATTTTCTCAAGGTCACCTCGTTTAGACGAAATTCGGGAACCTTAAAAAACCCCAACTTCCACAGATCATATCTCCGAAAATATTTCGAACTAAGATCTGAAATTTTTTTGACGATGTTCCTTAGGATTGCGCCTTCATACTCTAAAAATTTCATCTTTTGAGCCTTCGTAGAAAACAATTTATTACGAAAATACCACAATGACCTGTTTAGGTTAAATTCAGGAGCCTGCAAAATGACCTAACTTGCACAAATCATATCTCCTAAAATATTGCGAACCAAGATCTGAAATTTTGCGATGATGTTCCTCAGGATTTCGGCTTCGCACTATAAAAATTTCAGATTCTAAACCTTCGTAGAAAAAACGTTATAGCGAAAATTCCACTCTAACCTATTTGGAGCAGCGAAACCCTAAAATCTCAAAGCTTTGATACCAAATGTTGTGAAACCAGCTCCAAAAAGAGAAGAAAAGAGATATCAACTCCTTAGAAATAAGCCACTTCGAGGGGGAAACCTCCAATACATTACATGAATGAAAAATTCTTGGATGATTCAAATTTACAAAACCTCCTTTAAATAATATGGTAGGAGCCCAGTGCCCATGGGCAATCCTCAAATGGCACTCCAACAATGTCAGTTCATGCGTCAACATTTTAGGCTATGTATACAAGGGCTAAATGTCTTAAATAAGGGGGTTACACTAACAACAATAAGGGACTATACTAGTAATATAGGGACCTAACATTAACATATGCTATGAGAGGTATATCAACTTCTACACCAGTGTTCTTAATGTCATGCATGATAGATCTTACTTCTGAAGCTAAAGCAAGAGGGTCATCATTTTTCAATTCAAGACTAAACAACTTAATCATTAATTGAACAATTTCAAGTTCTAAATGTGAGTCATAGAGTTCTTTTAGCTTGCTCAAGGCTTCATAGGCATTCGAAAATGGTGTAATATGACGACTCACCTCTTCATTTACAGAAGCTGCAATCAAGGCATAGGCCTTGCAGTTTTTGTTTTCCCAAATGGCGATCTCCTTGTCTGGAGTGGGCTTTGTTGGTGGAAGGTCTCCTTCTCCTTCACAAATTCCTCTCCACAGCTCATTAAAAATGAGAGTGTGCTTGATTTTCCAAGACCATTCAGGATTATTCTCCTTGCTGGAGAGAACAACTCCTACAATAGATATGAGAGAATGCATTCTTTTGTAGGAAAAAAAAATACTTTGCTATCACGGTAAAAACTCAATTCTGGTCTAAATTCTACAATTATTATTATTATTATTATTGTTTTTATTTTGGGGAAAAATAGAGATATTATCTGAGGGAGGTATTTTCTAGGGGAGGTGTTTTATGGGGAAGGTGTTTACCAGGGAAGGTATTTTCTGGGGGAGGTGTTTTATGGGGTGGGTATTTGCTGTAAAAAAATAAAAAATAAATAAATAAATTTGAAAAAGGCCGTACAGGCCAAGGGCTAGAAGGGGAAGGGAAGGCCGAGGGAGGTCGATGGATGGAGGGTGAGGTAGATGGGACGAGAGGGATGGGGGAGGCATATGAGAGGGGACGTGAGGGGAGGGGTGAGCGGGTCGAGGGGATGGGTGAGCGCGTGAGGGGGCGGGTAATCCGAATTTACAGAACACAACAACAAACATATAACCATAGATACAAATATGCAAAGGAAATAACACTTCATTTCATTAATATCAAAGAACTCGAAATTTGCTTACGTATTTAATGGAAATTAAACTAGCTAGGGTATCGGTAGTTATCTCCCAGAAGGGATGTGGTGGTTAAGGTGCCCTTCAACTGAGTTACAATGAGGCTCGAGGGCCTATTTATCATTTAGAAACAATGCGAAATCCTAAACAGCCAAAACCCTAACCCTAGGAGATGAAGCACCAAAACTATGGGCCCCGTTTGGGTCAATTGGTGTTTCAACTTCCCAGGGGCGTAACTTTGGCATACGATCTCCGTTTGACGCGTACCATACCTCGTTAGAAAGATCTATCCGAGGGCTACAAATTTGGAACGGCCAACATTGGTCCATGGATCCATGTTGCCCTCCGTTTTCCCAAAAAACGTCGTTTAGGGCCTCAAAACGGCTCCGGAAGTTTAGGACCCGAAAAACTGCTAAAAATAGTAAACTGTGCCGAAACTGAAAAACTGAAATAGACAATGGTGGAGCCCCAAGTGGAATAGGCGGGTGACCACCAATATCCACCGGGATCATTCCTCCCCCCTTAGGAAGCAATGGTCCCCATTGCGTTAAGTTCCTCCATGAGATGAGGAAATTTCTGCTGAACTTGGTCCCTGGTGAACCACTTTCCTTGGTGCAGGAGTTGGCCAGCTTTGACAACCCGATACAGTTGGATCTTTTGTTGGCGAGTGTTCTTGATTTTCATGTCCATGATATAATCTATGGTGGCCTGTTCCATGCAGTCTGGGTTTAACTCTGTTGGTGTGAGTTGTTCTGCAATGTCTGAGGTGTCCAGTAGAGGTGGGAAGTAAGGACGAAGGCAATCCACATTGAAGACTGGGTGCAGACCAAGGAATGGTGGAATACTGAGCTCGAATGCATTGTTCCCTACAGCCTTGGTGATGGTGTACGGCCCGTATCGGAGCGGGCGAAGCTTGCGGTGGGGTCCAGTGAGGCGCTCCTTCTGCAAATGTAGCCATACTTTGTCACCCACCCGGAAGTTGTGTGGCACCCGGTGTTGATCATGGCGTTGCTTGTACTTGGCATTGGCTCTGTCCAATATATCATGAACCTGTTGGCGGATGTGTTGAATGCGCTCGATGAAGCTACTTGCTTTGTCAACTTTAGACTGGACATGAGCTGAATTGGCCTGAGCAGCTGCAAATGGCATGGCTACGTCAATGGGACATAGTGGCTGGAATCCCAAGCCCACCTGAAAGGGGCTATGGCCGATTGAACTGTGGAGAGCCCGATTATAACTATGTTGTACATAGGGGAGGCTCTCGTCCCATGTGCGTGGATGCCTTGAATTGTACATGCGCAGAATGTGTACAATCATTCTGTTGACGACCTCTGTCTGGCCATCTGTTTGGGGATGGAAAGCTGTGGACTTGGTGAGCTTGGTATCCAACATCGACTAGAGGCTGGACCAAAATGTGCCGAGGAACCTGCTATCCCGATCTGATATGATAGACTGTGGGATCCCAAAGTGCACCCACACTCGTTCAAAGAAGAGTTTAGCAGTGGCTTCTGCTGTGATATTCTTCTTGCAGGCCGCCATAATGGCCATCTTCGAGAATCTGTCGACGACCACTAAAACACAGTCATTTCCCTGCTTAGTAGAAGGCAGGCCCGACATGTAATCCATGGAGATGGATTCCCAAGGTCGACTAGGGGTAGGTAGAGGAGTATATAGGCCTTGCTTCTTGATGGTCGGTTTGGCAATGGCACAAGCAGTGCAGGATCTGATGTGCTTCTCGACATCCTTTCGAATGTTCGGCCAATAGAAATACTTCTGTAGTATTGCTACTGTTTTCTCGACCCCGAAATGCCCAGCGACTCGACTGTAGTGTGCTTCCCATATCATCTTGGCACGCTCGCTCGAAGGAACACAAAGGTGTCCCAGGTGACATAAAAGTGCATCTTGGAGGTGAAAATTTGGAACTTGTGTGCCCCCCAAGAGTGCCTTGTAAGTGTGGCCGAATTCTGGGTCACTCTCATAGAGAAGCGGCCAATCAAAAGTCTCGTGCCCACAAGAGTTGAGCACGGTGGTGAGCGCCACGATCGGTGGTCGGCTGAGGCAGTCTGCAACATTATTGGTGCTACCCTTATTGTACTTGATGTTCAAATGAAACTGTTGCAGATATGTGGACCACTTCTGATGGCGATCATTTTGCAACTTCCCTTGTGTCTGTATGAACTGCAGGGGCTGGTGGTCTATGTGGATGATTGTTTCCTTCCCCAAAATGTAATGCTTCCATTGTCGACAAGCTTTCACAATGGAATACATTTCTTTGTCATAAGTGGGATACTTGCGAACTGTGTCAGATAATGTCTCACTGTGATATGCCACTGGATGTCCCTATTGAGTAAGAACTGCCCCAATAGCATAGTCAGAGGCATCTGTCTCGATCTCAAATGGTTGTTGCAAGTCTGGTAAAGTGAGCACTGGGGCAGAACAGAGGCGATTTTTCAATTCTGTGAACGCCTTCTATTGAGGTTCCGACCAAAATAATTTTTCTCTCGCTCCTCCCTTGGTGACTTGACTCAAGGGCCAAGTGATATGAGAGAATCCCAACATGAATCTACGGTAGAAATTAGCAAGACCCAGAAAGCTGCGAAGCTCTGTTATAGTGGTTGGGGCTGGCCAATCCCGAATGATTTGGATCTTGGCTGGATCCACATGCACCCCCCTTTCATCAATAATGTATCCCAGATATTGAACCTGGGTCATGCCAAAAGTGCACTTCTCCAAATTGGCACAAAACTTGTGTTGCCGCAGTGTTTGGAGGACTTGTCGGATGTGCTGAAGGTGCTCTTCCCAAGTCTGGCTGAAGATCAGAATGTCATCCAAGTACACCACTAAAAATGAGTTGGTGAATGGCCGCAAGATGTCATCCATCATCCTCATGAAGGTGGCAGGAGCATTCGTCAACCCGAAAGGCATGACCAGCCATTCGAAAAGGCCTTCCTTGGCTTTGAAGGCAGTCTTCCACACATCGAAGGGTTCAATTGGTACCTGGTGATACCCAGACTTCAGGTCAATCTTGCTGAAATATTTTGCACCTTTGAGTTGGTCCAGAAGGTCATCAATCCGTGGGATTGGGTACCTATTCCAGACAGTGATCTTGTTCAGCGCCCGATAGTCAATACAGAAAGTCACCACATCCCATCCTTCTTCTCGTACCAACATGATCTGCCTCATAGGGTTGCTAGTCTGGTTGAATGTGACCTTTTCCGTAAAGGTACTCTCCTGAATCCGCCTCTTGATTTCATCATTTTCCAGAACAGAGCGTCGATAGATCGGTCCATTGGGTAGTGGCGCACCTGGGGTCAGATCAATCGGGTGCTTGACCTGGCAGTGCAGAGGAACCCCCGTGGGTGAGGTGAAGATGTCCCCGTACTCCTCCACGACCTTATCCATTTGTTGTCGTCGTGCAGAGGGGCCCTGTCTGGAGGTCGTGGCCACAGTCTTCTTCTTGCCCTGGGGGCGGATCATCAGGAAAACGAATTTCCTGGTTTGGGAAATGAGCTTATTGCATTGTTTTGCAGTAACCAAAGAGATAGTCGTAGGAGGTGGTACCTCTGGTATCCTGTACAACTTATTTCCCAAAGTAATAATAACAGCACGAGGTCGAGACTCATACACAGCATGACGCTTCCACAAATATGGTTGTCCTAATAATACATCAGAAACATCAATAGGAGCAACGTCACATAATACCTCATCCGTGAAGGGCTTGATGCTATAGGGAAGGCGACACTGCCGGCTGACGCGGAGATCTCATCCTTGGTGAAGCCACCCAATGGTGTATGGATGTGGGTGAGCTGTGGTCGGCAAGCCCAACCGCTTCACGGCGTCTACTGAAATGAGGTTCTTTTGGCTCCCATTGTCGACAATGAACTGTACCGGGGAGCCCTTTACCCACATCTGGGAGTGGAAGAGGCGTTCCTCCTCCTCTGGATCTTCCGGTTCCTCCTTTTGGATCTTTGCAGTGGCAACAGTGGCGTTGGGCTCCGCATCAATAATCTGTTTCCCTTTTTCATTCGCCTTTTCAGGTTCTGATTCGGAGTCAGAGCATGCATCTGACTCAGAAGCCCTCATCTCGGCCACTAGCGACTGCTTTGCCCGACACTCACTTGTGTTGTGAGTGGAGCTCTTATGGAACTCACACCACTTTCCCGTGTCCTTCTTTGGCTTTACGGTGTTGTTCTTTTCTTGTGGCTTTGACGGGTTGTCTTTAGCCGCCATGCTCTGTCCTTTGTTCTGCGGTTTGGAAGCACCTTTTCCTTGCTTTTGATTCACAGATCCAAAGTCTCGCTTCTTCTCTTTGAATTTCTGCTCAATCTTGGCAGCATACCGGTATGCCGTACCAAGCGAGGAGATGTCGAGGAACTCCATTTCCTCCTGAATGTATCTGTGCAGACAGCTGCGATACTTTAGCACCAAATGTTTCTCTGAATCTTTGATACCAAACTTTGTGCGCAGGGTATGGAACAGATTCGTCAGCTCGTGCACATCTTGATCCCTTTTTTGTCGCAGCGTGGTCCATTGTATGTACTTGTCCTCATAGCTCCCCACGGGATAGTACTGTTCCTTGACGGCGTCTCGGAAAGAATTCCAAGTTGGTACAGCCGAGAACAGAGAGGGTTCTGTCTGGTCCTTGTTCTCACAGTAGGTTTCCCACCAGTCCTTAACATGGGGGGTAGCTTTGAGGAGTGCAAAAATAATCTTCTCCCCGTCTGAAAAGTCATGAACAGAGAAATATCCTTCTAATAGATTCAACCATCTATCTACGGCATCTGCGTCTATTTGACCCTCAAATATGGGAATGTCAAAATTTACTTGTACCTTAAAGGGAGTCGCAACTCCAGAGTGGCTACTGGATGCAGATGCGCCGCCGGTGGGCAACCGTTGAAGGATCTGAGCAAAGTTATCCATCATCGCGTTCCTTTGTTTTTCGAGGGCCTCCTCGAGCAATATTTTGATAGGATCTCCTGCTCCCTCATCTTTCTTTTCATCTCCCATGGGCGTCCGTCGAGGTTTGCGAGGCTGATCTTGCAAAGGTTCCACTAGATCAAGCCCTAGCTCCTTATACCCCGACCTCGTTGGGGACATGCAAAGAAGGATCGAGAAAAAGTAGACCGCTCTGATACCACTGATCCGGATTTATGCAGGAACGCAACAGAATAAACACATAACCATAAATACAGAGATGCAGCGGAAATAACACTTCATTTCATTAATATCAAAGCACTGAAATTTGCTTATAGACAGAATGGAAATAAAACTAGCTAGGGCGCTGGTAGCTATCTCTGAGAAGAGATGTGGCGGCTACAGGCCTCTGAACTGAGTTACAATGAGGCTCGAGGGCCTATTTATCATTTAGAAACAATGGGAAATCCTAAACAGCCAAAACCCTAACCCTAGAAGATGAAGCGCCAAAACTATGGGCCCCGTTTGGGTAAATTGGTGTTTCAACTTCCCAGGGGCGTAACTTTGGCATACGATCTCCGTTTGACGCGTACCATACGTCGTTAGAAATATCTATCCGAGGACTACAAATTTGGAACGGGAAACATCGGTCCATGGACCCATGTTTCCCTCCATTTTCCCAAAAAACGTCGTTTAGGGCCTCAAAACGGCTCCGGAAGTTTAGGACCCGAAAAACTGCTAAAAATAGTAAGTTGTGCCGAAACCGAAAACTCGAAAGAGACAATGATGGGGCCCTGCGGAATGTGGGTGACCACCAATATCCACCGGACTGTGGAGCCGACCGCGTGAGGGGGCCAAGGCAGTGGTGTGTCGGTGGCAACAAGGGTGGGGGGTGGGACAACGCGGTGCTCGGAGTGGGTGGGCAGATGAGCTGGTGTCGAAGCAGTGTGAGGGGCAGGAGGCCGGGCCCGTGAGGGGGCGGGCTCAGGGCCGAGAGCCGAGTGATGTGAGCGATGGGAGGGTGGACATGAAGAGGGGTGAGGGAAGTGATCAGAGTTGGAAATGGTGAGGGCGAGTGCGCAGATGTGAGGGACTGTGAGAACAGTAAAAAAAAATCACAATAAATTTAAATGTGCTTAGAATTTGAGCTGAAATTGCACAGTGGTGTGCAGAAACAAAATTAGGCAGAATGTGAAAAAAAATTGCAGAATTATTCCAGAATACCAGAATGCCCGGAGCAGTAAAACAGAAAACTGAATGCACACTGACAGTCTGCAAAAATGCAGAACATGAGGGAGTTCAACCAAAGGCAGGAATGCCAAAAATGGGACTGACTCTGATACCATGTTAGACCAGGAGGTAACTCTGCAAAACTGAATATGTATTAGATGGACATTGTGTGTGTACTTATACATGGAAGTGAGGCTATTGGGATTCACTTAGGATTCACTTCCCAATGTCTCTTGGCCTTCCTTATTTACTAAATTACAATAATATACAATTTCACCCAATCCCTTAGGATTAGGTGTCGTCAGCTTTTGTTCCATTCTTCTGAAAGTTAAAAAATCTATGTAGCCAAGGGCCTATTCTGCAATTACAAAGGGTCATTTTTTTTTTATGAAACTGTGAAAGCTTTGGAATTTTTGATGCATGCTAGGAGTTATAAGGTGAATGTGATGGATGTTTGGGCATTACAATATTTTTTGGAGCGGTAAATGTCAAACAAACTCAAAATTTTAATTCTGTTGTGCAAATGTTGCGCAAGTAACGACTAGGAATTTCTAAGTTCTGCACGTGTGAAAGGAAGCATCTAGTGGGTCCTACACCAACACAACATTATCTCCAATGTACCCATCGACTCGGTTTTATATAGTACATCCTATAACCATGTTTAGCTAGAATCCTATTGCACATTGTTGCACAACTGCTGCGCAACTAATCAGTCAAACCTCTTTTTTCATTTTGACATTTCGAGACCACCTATAATTATGTTAGCGATCAAGATAGGATTTTAATGATCAGGGATGGATAAATGGATAAGAGTGATTGTCTAAAACTTGGTGTTTCCAAGTTTTTATCAAGATTTATGTCATGATGTTTCCGAAATAGGATTGTATCGATCTTCTTAGCATATAGAAGATACATTGTATCTGGTGTTTTATTTTCCATGCAATAAATTCTTGCTAATTGTACTTAAGAAGAACAAGACATGACAAAAGGGTTCGGTTGGGTCAAAACTATGACAGCTTAAGGTTATTTTGTATTACATTATTTTTTGAAATGAATAGAAGAAGGTGAATGTTGTTTTGGACAGGGATACTTGTGTCATGCTTTACTTGTTTGTTTTCCTTTGTGAAACACATATATTTTGTTTTCAGATTTGTTTCTAAAACCTAGTTTAATATTGTATAAATTCTTCCTACTCAACTGAAAGAAATTTATTTCAGAATTCATGTATTTTCTCTGTCTATTTTTCAGCTAGTCATAATTATTATTTTATTCTATGATGCATCTAAATTCATATATAGTTTGATGCTCAGTTTGTCATTTTTCTCCTACCCCATTTAGCTTTCTGGTACAACAAACATTTAATAAATCACTAGTGGGTCTGCCTATATTGCCCCTGTTCAAAATTTTCATTATGTACTATATTCATTTTTATTTGTGACTTTGATCCAAAGTATCTCATACCCTTTACACCCACCTTCAAAAATTAAACTAAAAAATCAATTTCTTATCATTTATAGCTAGCCTAAAACCTAGATCTATTAATCCCTTGGGTGATTGATAGTTGAGATTAGTGAGAGAGCCCTCTCCAAGGCTAGGGAGGCTCGATATTATCCTACAAGAGGTTTGTGGTTACTCTTGTAAACATTTTCTCAACCTATAGGTTCAATTATAGGGTGCTAACATTCTGGCATTGTTGCCGGGGAGTGAAAGGTTTCATATTCCCCAGGAAATATCATCAGATTTTAGATATCATTTTTTATGGTGGACATCAGTCAGACATAAGAATGATGCATCATTCACTTGGAGACTCCAATCAAGTTTCAACCTGATATGAAGACTCCACTAGTAGCAGGATCTAGAAATCAAGATGAGTTCTCAATCTAGAAGGTACGCTCCCATGAATCGATATCATATTCTAGGATTTCCAAATTGAATTCCTTGTATAGATTGGCAGACTTATCTATCAAGATTAGAAGATGAGGATGAAGAGGATGTTGCTCTGCATCTGGTTAAATTTTAAATGCATGCACACAAGCTGAGGGTTCAATTTCCTGAAGATTTTCTGATGAAGATGTTCATGGCTACTCTGGAAGGAAAAGTGAGAGCTTGGTATGAAGGTTTACCATCTGCTAGTATTTATTCTCTTAAATACTTTCATTCAGCATTTTTTGAAAAATAAAGAGAATCTCATCCTTCTTTGTCATTGGTTGAGAATTGTTGTGAACATTTTGAAGTTTTCATTCAAAATCTGGAGAATTCTTATGGTGATGAAGATTTCATGGATGAAGAAATATTGGAGGATTTGTATGAGAACCATTTCCATTGCCATGAATAAAAGGTGTTTTCTCCCTTGGATGAAAGTGAAACCGAGCAGGATCTCGACAATGACAATCATGTTCCATCCTTTGAAGTTGACGATAATTTGTAACAGGTTCGCTAGTCTTTTAGTGATCAATATATATATATATGAATGAAGATGGTAATTCCAACTGCCCTTATTTCTCTTCCTTTCCTGAGATTTTAATTCAGGAAGAAATTTGTGAAGGTCAGAATTTTGAGTTTGCTCGCATAAAAACTCTAGAGAGTCATGATTCATCCATTGGGTTCAACGACAATGTACAATAGGTTTGTTCTCTTGAGCTTGATAAACATATTTGATAGTTTCTAAATGATCAAGGAAGGGGTGATAATATTGAATCAGTTTGTTCTTCATAACATTCATTTTCTCAGTTTTCATTTCATGAAGAAATTTATGAAGAACATATTTATGAAATTGTATTCAAAAAAAAATTATGTAGTGAAATCATTCATGGTGATAGTTACCCATAGTTGCAAGAAAATTATGAATACAAGCATATTTTACAAGATCCTGTGCCTAATCTATTACGGTCATTTGAGTAGAAGAACATTGTTGTATTTATGGATCATGAGAAGATGTTTAGTGGAAAGCTTGAGTCACCATTTTTTGAATTTTTCGTTATGCCTGGTGGAGTTGAATACAAGCGTAAGTCAAACGGTCATTTTCTTGATTGGCTACAATAGAGGGATCATTACACATGATTGTATATATATCTTCAACATGTGTGGACAACTCTCATCAGATTTTAAATCCAGAGGAGAAGGCCCTAAGGCTTTGGTGATTTGTTTTCAATTTCCTTTATAAGTTTTGAGCTTTGTAATAAATGTAATCAGCTTTCAGTCAATCAGTTGAGCTTTAGTCTTTTTGTGTTTGAATCCATTTCCCAATGGTTAGACTACTAATCTGCAGTGTTCTTGGCACCTCACTAGAAGGTTTCCATCCCCATTGGAGCCAATCTTAGGGTCCTAGGGTGTAGGGATCAAACTTTCTTTTCCTTTTTCTATTCATTTTTTGGTTTTGTATGTCAGTTTAACCTATGAATTGTTGTTGTCATACTCTAAAGAGTCATTGTATAAGGTCACTGCAAATTTTTCATGTCATAGAGGGGTCCTTAAATATAAAATTAAATTTGAGAGAGTCTAAAGTCCATAAGAGGGTCATAAGGTCATTTTTCTTGTAGAGTCATTGAGGGTTCAAGGGGGTCATTTCATGGGGTCTCATTTATCACAAGTTAAAACCATGAAATTCAGGTTCTATTAGTTAAAAATTCTACGGGTCTGTTAGTTGTTTCCATCATATCCCCATGTCATTATTCGTAATTCACCTTTCATAATTCATAAATTCATAACTCACCTTCATATACTACCTTCATGCACCATTTATCATCATGTCACCCCTCAAATCACCTATCATCATCATTGCCATTACATCCCCCCAAATTCATAACTCATCACCATCATTCATAATTCATGATCATCATAACCCCTTTACCCAAATTTTTACATTCATGACCAAAACAAGGCATATGGAGTGCCAATTTTCAATTTTTTGTTGAATTTTCCCTCATTCTCTCTCTCATCCATAGCCGCACTCTGAGAAGGTTCGACTGGGTTCAAAACAGAAGGTTGAAAGCAGCTTGGCAGAAGATCGAAGAAAGGCTTTTCAAGTGGGAGAAGGTTGTTTCGCAAATCCTAAGCCACACAGTCATTGTGCAACTGCTACATAACAGATTCAAACTCTCTGCAGAGTTCGATGTCAGTATTCCACTTATTTCTACCAAAATTTGATGTTGTCTTAGGTTGAAGCACAGAGGTCCATACTAGAGTGGAATATATCAGCATGGAAACTGCTTTCTCACTCACCAAAGGTTGGCTATTATGGATCATGCATCTGGGGACCATCCATTGTATAATGAATATAAAACAATTTTTGTCACTCTAAACGGAGAGATATATAACTACAAGGAACTAAGAAATTCACTTAAATCACATGAATTTAGAAGTAGAAGTGATAGTGAGGTTATTGCCCATCGTTTTTAAGAGCACAGGGAACAGTTTGTGGGGTTGTTCGATGGAGTGTTCTCGTTTGTTGTGTTCGATAATGTTGATAGCAGCTTTATTTTTGTTAAGGATGAAAACAACGTCACTCCTCTTTATATAGGCTGAGGCCCAGATGGATCAATCTGGTTCACGTCGAAAATGAAATCTTTGCTTGATGATTGTGAACGTTTTGAAATATTTTTTCCTAGACATATAAATGCCAGCAAAGCAAAGCACCAATGAGAGCAGGGAATACTCTGGTCCAGTATCACACTAACTTTCTTGGAAATATGACATCAAACATATTGGTTGAGAATATTGGTTAAATGGTTGTTGCATGAGGCATGCAAAGATCCCTTATGATCCCTTGACTTTTCGACAAGCATTTTAGTGTGTCGTGGTTAAAAGACTCATGTTAGATGTTCCTTTTGGAGTTCTATTATCGAGAGGCCATGAATCATCATTAGTTGTTATGGTTGCTTCTCGTTATTTGGAAGGCACAAAGGTTGCTCAAGAGTGGGGACCAAAGCTCCATTCTTTCTCCATTGATTTACAGGGATCTCCTGACTTAATAGCTGCTAAAGAATTTGCAAATAATCTAGGCACCATACATCATGAATTTCATTTTTCAGTCCAGGATAGTGTTGACGCAATAGAGGGTTTTATCTATCATATCGAAACATTTTATGTCACCAGTATAAAAGCTAGTGTACCAATTTTCCTAATGTCTCACAAAATCAAGTCTTTGGGTGTAAAGATGGTTATTTTTGGAGAAGGGGCAAATGAAACTTTTGGAGCTTTTTTATTTCCACAAAGCACCAAACAAAGAAGAATTCCATCTTGAAACATGTCAGAAGATCAAGTCTTTGAACCTATAGGATTGTCTAAGGTAAAATAATACCACAGCAGCATGGGGTTTGGAAGTCCATGTGCCTTTATTGGATAAGGATTTCATCAATGTTGCAATGGAAATAGATCTTGAATGGGAGTATCAGAGGTTATTTGAGGCGATACAACTAGTTAATCAGATAACATAAAATAATGAAAATTTCGAGAGGGTTGTCAATTATACCATCTTGGAAGTTGATGTTCAGATTGCAGAATCTCATGATGCAATCCAGAGAGCTCAAGTAGTCCTAAAATGGAATCTTCACCTACACATACAGGTGAAAACATATTACACAAGAAATCTTATTATCCAAGATTTCTTCAGCTATCGAAATTATCCAGGATTTTTTACTTTTGTGATGTTAATATAATTTAATTTAAAAGAGAATAAAAGAACCACATGTGCATACTTAAACAAGAGGAAACATAATAACAATAAGAAAATCAATAACACGACACATTTGATAACGGAGCTCACCCAGTGTGCGTTACGTCTTCAGGTTCGGTGTCAAGATAGTGGAGGTCACTTCATTAATTGTTGCTAATGATGATGACGTGAATAGCATGTTCTTTGTCATAACAAGGACATGTACCTTGAAACAAGAGTGACTTGTATCTCCACGATATTTTCTCCCTTCAAGAAATCTCACTCAAAATGGTTTTTCATTCATCATGACAATCTAATACAATCTCACAATAATGTGGCAATAAGCATCCCTCAACATAGTGTCAAACAGGGATCTTAATAATAATACATCATCTCAGCAATAACAAAGGAAACATAACATGAATGCATCATGTACCTCCACTTTCAAAGATGGCCAAAAAATGCAAGGCTATGCTATTGAAACTAACTGCATCATTGAATTCCTAGAAATGAGTGGTGTAAAATCTACTATGAACTCATAAAATTCCGACACCACCAAATTCTGGACCTTTGTGAATATTTTAGATTCCTCAACATTCTTCAAAGATTATTTGTCGAAGATGGCTGTAAAATTTTCTGCTCAAATGGAAATTATGGTTGCATGATTTGACTCATGAGAAATCATGCAAAAATGACTATAAGCACGTCAAGATCTTACATTGACATTTATGCACCCCAAAGGGAACCTTTCTCAACATCTCAACATTCTCGTTCATGGTTTTACATCTCTACAAATCATGGTTTCGCCTCCACATCCGTTGGCTCAGCCCCTACGAATAGTGCAAATGATCTCTTAAATAAATTCTTGGGCATATTATACAATGTGGGTCGTTGGCCCGTTGGTAAAGAGCCCAAATTGGCGCGAGGTGGTTGGGGGTTCCAACCCCACCGACCCCCCAATTAACATGGCACATTAGGTTATAAGTTTTGGCACATTTAATGTATGGAAAATAGTTTAGCTAGCGGCTTAACATAGCCAAAATTGTTTTGGCAGTTGGTTATTTGTGTTAAAAGTTTGTGGAACAACTCAAGTGGCATGTCGGCCCCACCAGGCCGGGCAGGTTCAAATCTCATCGGCTTTGGTTCACATGGTGATAAAACACTTGTCACATGGCGTATTTGGTTGGGTCGTGGGCCATGTGGCAAGGTTCCCCGTCATTCAGGCCCTGGTCCCATTATACACATATTTTTTGATGGTGGCTGGAGGGTGTGGCAGGGGTAATGGCCCGCCACCCTTTACTTGTTTTTTTGGGGCTTCGGCCGAGAGTGGCAGGGTTTGGTTGCTTTCCACCCTGCTTTAATATGTAATTAAATGTGTGGTGGGGTGGCAGGGGTGGTGGCCCGCCACCCCTTTTTCTTAATATTTTTTTTATTTAATAACACAACTTATACATTTTGAATTTTGTCGAATTTAAGGGATATTGGGAAAATTAACTATCCAACAAATTCGACCCCTCGTGGGAGCCAGGTTTCATGTGTCGTTCTCGGTCAATTTGTGTTGGAACACCTAATCCTACATGGGTAGGTGTGGAATGCGAAAAGTCACAATGGAGTCCAAGTGACCTTGGAATATGAAACCAAGAGTCACACCATTGTACTATAAATGTACATCTTTGTATAATGGAAAATAAGAAAGCCTCACGCTTATCCTTCATTGTGTGTTGAGTCTCTTGTGTGTGCATTATTCTTCCTCATACACCATGTGTGTGCTTTAACATGGTGTTTAACATGGTATCAGAGCGGGCGATTGCTGGCCCTGCTCCACTTTGAGTGAGCCATTTGTGTTTATGGCCTATGCATATCTGCAAAAATTGTTGGTTTTTTTGCAGCACTCAAGTGTTTGTAGAAGTGATTTTGCAGCATTCAGAAATTTATCTTGGAGAAGAAGAAGCATTCAGAAGAAAGAGCAACATTCAGAATTTGTGTTGAAGAAGAGCAGCATTGGTTTTGACGAAGGCAGCACTGCCCATCTGAAGGTTTTCATTCTCATTTTTTCCTACAATTTCTATTAATTTTTGCATTGAAGAGTTTCTGGAAAACACTGTTTAAAGAGGAAGTTTCTGGCTTTTTAATGGAAAATAATTTTGAGCTTTTCTGTTGCTGAGCTATTGGAAAATTTCTGGGTTTATTTGCAATCTGCTGCCTGTATTTCAGAGCTTAGAAATCTGTTGTTGTTTCACAGTCTTGGTCTCAGTTTTACTCATTCTCCGCTCTACTCTGCTGTTTTCAAAATTAAAAATAAATAAATAAATAAAAAAAAAAAATTTGGGCAACTTGGCCCCTCGGCCCTCATGGCCTCCCTGTTCTCATTTCTTAACCTACGCCATTACCCTACACACCAGCACTCTTCTCCTTCAACGCTCTCGACCCTTTCATCTCATATATCGATTAATTTTTACATTAAAATCCCTCTCCTCACCTGCGTTCTACCTTACTCAATCCTCAACATACACACTCACCCTACTCGCCCACCTTAACCAGGCCGCCCCTCACTCTCAACGCCCTACGTTCCTCCCTACATTCCTGGCTTTGGCCTCCCCGCACACCCGATTTTTATTATCCACACCTCCTCCGCTCACAAACCCCATCGCACCCGCTTTTGCCGCCCCTCGAGCTACCTCTCCAACGCTCTCCGCACATCGAACTCTCACCACTCACTCTCAACCTACGACTCTCCTACGATCGTTACAGGCCATCTACCGCAATACACCTCCACCCTCGCGCTTTACCCACGCATACATCAACAAGTTCTATCCCACGGCTCCCTTACACCCAGCTCCTCCCTTAACCATATTTAAATACCGCCCTTCCTTCCCTTGGAACACATAATAGTCCCCGCCTCCTAACCCAGCCACTCCAGCTACCCTCTCACCAATACTACGCCCTCCCACTCAAAATGCGTTTTTTTAAATTCGATTTTTAATATAAAATACTCCCTCCTTTTTTAATAAATCTCCATCCCATATTTTAAAGACCCTTGCCTTTTCTAAAATCGATTTTTAAAATTTTTTAATATCCATCTCTTCCATTTAATAAATTTTCTCATATAAAGCCTCCATATACTACCCCCCCACCCTTTTTAATTTTCATATTTAGTTTCATTTTAATATATCCCCTCCTCTCCCGTTTTAATATTTCCTCTCCTTTATTTAATTCCCTTCCTTTTAATCCCCTCTCCATTATTTTAATTAATTCCCATTGATTTATTTTTTAATTAATTTTTAATTAATTAAAAAAAAAAAAAAAAAAACAGCAAGAGAGAGAGAGGAAAGAGAGAAAATTTGAACAGCAGAAATGAAGAGAAAATGACATGTGAAGCAAATGGATAGAAAACATAGAAGAAAAAAGAGAAGTCTTGCATTTAATGATTTGTGGCATTGATTTGAAGGGTGATTTTTTGAAGAATTTCACATTTGAAGACAAGTTTGCCATCATTGAAAACAACTATTTGAAGGAAAATTCAGCTGCCCCAAGGCTTCTTGCACATTGTTTTTGCTGCACATTTTTGCAGAAATATTGTATTGACATCATACTGCTTCTTCATTCATAATCAGTATTTGAGTTGTTGATGTAAGTCATTGTTGATTGCCCTCCATCATTTGAGGAGCAGATTTTGTACTTTCCATAGTTGGAAGTCCTCTTGAGTCATTTGTATTTCTTGTTGCATCACATTGTAAACGGGTGCATTTTCGGTTGAAGCCGACACCCTTTCATTTTTGAGCCTAAGTTGTTGAAAATGGCCAAAATCAATGAGGCATTAGTGTTGTTGAATGACCTCATTCATTCAAATGTTGATGACATGATAAAAATGAGCAAGGATGCTCTTTGTAACATTCAGAGTTGTTTGCAAGATGCACATGAAAAGATTGAGTTTTTGCAGTTGGAATCTCAGCTCCAACAAGAAGAACTTCAGCAAAAGAGTCACCATTCTGAACCTGTTTCTGTTCAGAAGATTGTGAAGGACTCTCATCAGAAGAAAGAAGATAAAGTTGCAATTGATTCCCATTCAGTTCCTTGTACTAGAGCAGATGTACATGCAGATGCAGCAGCCCAACCTGCACTTCCTAAGCCCATCATCAGACCTTGGGAAGAGCTTGTCCACAACAAGCACCGAACTGGTCTTGGATATGACAAGGATGTGTCCTTTCATATTCTAGATTACACCAAGCCCATCATATTTCAGAGGCCCACTCCTCAAGGATACCACCGCAACAGTTCCGCATCCTATTCCGCTTCCACAATGTGATTGGAGACATGCCAACACCGTGATCGAGTTGGCCATATGAAAGATCATTGTTTTGATCTTCATCCATGCAAACACTGTGGTTGGCATACCCATTCTTCAGACAGATGCTTCAGAAACAAGCCTCCTGCAATAACAAAGATTCATCTTGGATGGATCGCTTCTTGGCAATGGGCATCAATAGCCAAGAAGATGTTTAAGACATATCATAGAACATGTTCACGAATATTGAGCAAACTTGCAGTTGAGTTTTCGCCATCATCTCACCTTGTCCCTGACAGGGGGGAAAATGGTGGTCATGTACAAGCTTCGATGACAGATCAAGCGAGCCTGAGCCACAATCTCTCATTCCATGTTCAGTGTTGTAGCCAGAGACACAGCGTTCAAACGAGCCCGAGCCACAATTCGTCATTCCAGATTCAAAGATGTAGCCAGAGACATGGATTCCCATGAGCATGCCTTCGGTTGGTGGATAACCTAAAACCATCATTTTCTTGCCAGGATAACCCAAACCACTGTCTTTGGTTGGTGGATAACCTAAAACCATCATTTTCGTCATGGATAACCTAAACCATCATCTTTGGTTGGTGGACAACCCAAAACCATCACAGGTAGTAGACCTCCCTTCTTTTAGGTTGAAGGTCTCCCTTTTTTATGAGGGACAATTCCTCTAGCAGAAGCTTTCAGCTTCTTGCCAGTTTTGGAAGAGTTCCGGGAATTGCAACAAGTATTGCGTTCCAGTGTTTGTGGTCATCCTAAAACCACCTCTTTTTTCCAACATTTCAGAGAGTTGATTCAGCCCAAGTGCTGCCATGCATACTTTGCAGATTTGTATTACAACTCTTTTCTTGGACTCACACATACCCCTTCGGATTAAGGGGGGATGTTGGAACACCTAATCTTACATGGGTAGGTGTGGAATGCGAAAAGTCACAATGGAGTCCAAGTGACCTTGGAATATGAAACCAAGAGTCACACCATTGTATTATAAATGTACATCTTTGTATAATGGAAAATAAGAGAGCTACACATTTATCCTTCATTGTGTTGAGTTTCTTATTGTGTGTGTGTGTTTATCTTTCCCCACACCATGTGTGTGTTTAACAAATTTCTGTAGGACCATTAATCCCGACTCACATGCTCAATTTGACCAAAAAATTGACCAGCTCTATCTACTTCATACGAGCCGCTGGAGTGTCGTTTGCATTGTTGGAACTGTGGCGATGAGCACTTAGATTTGGTCCTAGTTCTCGAGAGAAATTTGACCACTTTGAATTTTGAGCCATTATAAGTCATCTTTGAACTTTGAGCATGTCTGGAGCCACCTGGTTCATTCCTCCCCACTGAGGATATTTTTGTCCTCCAAAATATTTAACATAATATGCAACTACTGTGTACCTTCTCTACACCACAAATTTCCTAGCATGTCATCCTTCCTTCTCCTTCACCTTTGTTCTTCAAAGCCATAAGCGATGAGTCGACACTTGCATCCTCTGCAAACCCATAGTAAAATATTTTTAAATTACATGCTCAATTACATGACCAATAATGAACCAAGCATCCCATACTTTCCACTATTTTGTAACACATACTCTATGGACAAGTTTACATTGAAATGGAAAAATTACCCTAGCTATCAATACAAGGAAAAAACATGATTGTTTCTTAACAAGTGATGGAAAACACATCATCACTTTTACATTTTAAGTTGCAACACATGATTTACAAAGTGAGTCCATGACACACTACCATGTCCATAAGAACCATATTTTACTTAATAAAGTAGGCGACCATGAATGTGGCAGATTCATTTGTTGAACAAATTTTTCAAGTGGTTCATGCATGAACACTTTGTCTTTGAGATGTTGCTCTGGATGGAGCCTCCAACATGTGGCTCTTTGATGACCACTTATGTCACAATGACTACAATGAGTCTTCTTTCTCCATACGTGCTTAACCTTCTTCTTCTCTTGATGTAGATAATTCCTTTCACCCCTCTTCCTCTTTCATGCTGCCATTCTCTTCCAGCACTCAGCAACCACATGGTTATGTAAACCACAAAAACTACATTTTTTTCGATTCCATGATTTATGTTCATCATTAACAACATTATTGTAATCTAAATGAACTCTAGAACACTAAGACTATTTATGCCTTTCTTGGTTGTCTTTGATGCAACTATGGTGATGAGAACTTGCCTCAACTCTTCTTTTGCAATGTGGGTTGTCATGGGATGATGGTGATGTGTTCCCATCATTCTATTTCCTCAGAGGTTTCAACATTGTCTTGGAAGGTTCTGACACCTTTGAGCATTCTCCTTCAGTGTATCCCAAACCTGCGAATCGAGGTCTTTACATGACTTCCAATGGTTGATTCATGCCTTGGTCATTAACACCAAGTCCTCCTCCTTTATCCCTCATCTTGGTAAGGATTCTCATGCCAGTTCTCGTAATGGGTACCTCCACATTTCCAGCAGAAGTAACATCATGTGAAAATGACACTGAAGGATGATCACAACTGTTTGCCTCGACTATCAATTCTGAAACAGGTGATGATGGCTTCTTTAAGCCTTCGTTGTGCTTCAACTCTTCCAAGGAATCTTCTATGACTCGTAGTTGAAGCTGAAATTTTTTCTCCTCTTTCTCTTCTCGTAGAATCCTCTTCAATTCAGTGTTCTCCACTTGAAGGCTCTGTTCGTTGTGCTTCAATTCTTCCAAGACCTCTTTTTTAGCTTGCCACTGAAGCTCCAATATTTGCTTCTCCTCTTTTTCATCTAGTAGAATAATCTTTAATTCAGCATTCTGTTCTTGAAGGCTCTGGTTGATCTCCTCATTCGAATGATGAGAAGATGATGAAGAAGATACATGTTCACTGGAAGGTGTGGATGGAGCATTGTTCCCTGCTCCTTCTTTCTCTTGTTCCTCTAGTCTCTTATCGTAAGCTTCATATGTTATGTCCACCATTTTGGAAATCCTTAGGAAGGCCTCGTACATTTCTTTGTCATCCTCCATTATTGCATGTTCAATCATTCACACTCGCAATTCACATCAGCGAGAAGACCGCTCTGATACCAAACTTGATTTGGATTTCTTCAGCTACCGGAATTATCCAAGATATTTTACTTATGTGATGTTAATATAAATACATACAAAAGAGCATAAAATAACCACGTGTGCATTCTTAAACAAGATGAAACATAACGATGATCAGCAAATCAAGAAAAAGACACATTTGATAAAGGAGTTCACCCAGTATGGGTTACATCTCTGGACCTGGTGTCAAGATAGTGGAGGCTACTTCATTAATTGCTATTAATGATGATGATGTACATATCATGTTCTTTGTCATAACAAGGACATATACCCTCAAACAAGAGTGACGTGTCTTTTCATAAGATGTTCTCCCTACAGAAACTCTCACTCAAAATGGGCTTTCCTTCAGCATGACAAGCTAATACAATCTCACAATAATGTGGAAACAAGCATCCGTCAACATAATGTCAAATGAGGATCGCAAGAATAATACATCATCTCAGCAATAACAAAAGGAAACATAACATGACTGCAAGGCTCAGATGTTGAAACTGACTGCACCACTGAATTCTTGGCGATGAGTAGTGTAAAATCGAATGTCAACTCATCCAATTCTGACATCGTCAAATTCTGGGCCTCTGGGAATCTTTTAGATTCCTCAACATTATTCAAAGATTTCTTGTTGAAGATGGCTGGAAAATTCGTTGCTAATATGGAAATTCGGGTTGCACGGTTGGACTCTTTGCGATAAAATGTGCGAAAATTACTATAAGCATGTCAATATCTGACACCAAAATTTCTTCAACCCAAAGAGAATCTTTCTTGGCATCTCAGCATTCTCATTCATGGTTCCACATCTCTGCAAATCATGGTTCCACCTCCACATCCATTGGCTCGGCCCCTTCGAATGGTGAAAATGAGCTCTTAAATAAATTCTTGGGTGGTTTATACAATGTGGACCATTTCCTGTTGGTAAAGCGCCCAATTAACATGGCGCGTTAGGTTATAAATTTTGGCGTGTTTAATATATGGCAAACGGTTTAGCTGGCGGCTTAACATAGCTGACATTATTTTGGCAGTTGGTTATTTGTGTTAAGTTTTGTGGAACCACCTGAGTGGCGGACCAGCCCCACTGAGCCAAGCGGGTTCAAACCCCGTCAGTTCCGGTTCACATGGAAGTCAACCGATTGTCACATGGTGTATTTGGTTGGGCCATGGGCCATGGGGCGGGGTTCCAAATCAATCAAGCCCCGACCTCATTATAGACATATATATTTGTTTGATGGTGGTCGGAGGGTGTGGCTGGGGTAACGGTCTGCCACCCGTTACTTGTTTCAGGGCTTCGGCCAGGGGTGGCAAGGTTTGGCCACCTGCCACCCCGATTTAATATGTAATGGAATGTGTGGTGGGTTGGCAGGGTGGTGGCTCGCCACCCCCTTTTTTTTTATTTAACAAATAACTTATACAATTCGATTTTTGCCGAATTTAAGGGATATTGGGAAAATTAACTATCCAACAAATTCGCCCGCTCTCGGGAACCAGGTTTCATGCAGTGGTCCTGGTCAATTTGTAGGACCATTAATCTTAGCCCACATGCCCACTTTGACCAAAAATTTGATAAGCCCTGTCTCCTTCATACGAACACGGTTTGGAGTGACGTTCACATCGTTGGAATCAGAGCGACGAGAACTTCGATCTAGTCCCGGTTCGAGAGCAATCTGATTAGTTGAATTAATTTTGAGCTATTATAAGCCTTGTTTGACCTCTATGTGTCTGGAGCCACCTCGATCACTAGAGTACCAATGTTCCTGATGTATCGCAAAATCAAGTCCCTGGGTGTAAATATGGTTCTTTCTGGAGAAAGGGCAGATGAAATTTTTGGAGGTTATTTGTATTTCCATAAAGCACCAAACAAGGAAAAATTCCATCATGAAACATGTCAGAAGATCAAGGCTTTGCACCTATATGATTGTCTAAGGGAAAATAAGGCCACAACAACATGGGGTTTGGAAGTTTGTGTGCCTTTCCTGGATAAGAATCTCATCAATGCTACAATGGAAATAGAGCCTAAATGGAAGGAGTATCATAGGCTATTTGAGGAGATACAAGTTAATCAGATAACATAGAATAATGAAAATTTCAAGAGGGTTGTCAATGATACCATCTTGGAAGTTGATGTTCAGTTTGCAGAAGCTCATTATGCACTCCAAAGAGCTCAAGTAGTCCTAAAATGGACTCTTCCCCTACACGGATAGGTGAAAAACTATACACAATAAATATGATTATGAAGAGAAGATTGAGGCTGATGAAACATATGCTGGTTAGGGCTAGAAAACAACTCAATAAAATCAAAGAGTCGCACTCACCTAGCAATCTGCCCACAATAGCACAACTATCTAAAGAAACCAAACCATCATCTAGCAAGAAGAGAAGGAGGTAGCTTTGGAATCTTAACTAAGTTGGGTTTACTCATTTTTGAAATCACATGTTCTGTTCCATTTTGTTGAAAGTTAACAAACCTATGTAGCCAAGAGCCTATTTTTCAATTACAAAGGGTCATTTGTTTTTTATGAAACTATGAAAGTTTTTGAAGTTTTGAGGCATGCTGGGAGTTATAAGGAGAATGTAATGGATGTTTGGGCATGCCAATGTTTTTTGGAGCGGGAAATGTCAAACAAACTCAAAATTTGAATTCTTCTACGCAAATGTTGCGCTAGTGGTGACTAGCCATTTATGAGGTCTGCACGTGTGAAAGGAAGCATCGAGTGGGTCCTACACCAACACAGCACTATCTCCAATGTACCCATCGACTCGGTTTTGTATAGTACATATTGTAACCATGTTGAGCTGGAAGCCTACTGCACATTGTTGAACAACTTATAACTCAAGCCTATTTTTACATTTTGACATTTCAGGACATTTTATAATTATGTTAGTGATCATGATAGGATGTTAGTGATCATGATAGGTATGGATATATGGATAAGAGTTACTTTCTGAAACTTGATGTTGCTAAGTTTTTATCAAGCTTTAAGTCATGATGTTTCCAAAATAGGATTGTATCGATCTTCTTAGCAAATAGAAGATACATTGTATCTGGTCTTTTATTTTCCATGCAAGAAACTCTTCCTAATTGTATTTAAGAAGAACAAAACATGACAAAAGGGTTCGGTTGGGTCAAAATTGTATGAGCTTAAGGCTATATTGTATTACATTATTTTTCCAAATGAATAGAAGAAGGTGAACGTTGTTTTGGACGAGGATACTTGTGTCATGCTTTACTAGTTTGTTTTCCTTCGTGAAACACATATATTTTGTTTTCAGATCTGTTTCTCAATGCTAGTTTGATATTGTATAAATTCTTCCTGCTCAGTTAAAAGAAATTTATTTCAGAATTCATGTATTTTCTCTGTTTATTTTTCAGTTGGTCATAAGTGCTATTTCTCTTCTATGGCGAATCTGAATTCATTTATAGTTTGATTCTTGTAAATTTTTGTAGATGTTCTATGCTTGGTGCAACTTTACTTTTATAACAGCGATCACATAAATAGTTAAGTAAAAATGATGATAGAACATAGCAGTGGATCTATAGACGACAAACCAGAAACAAGAGAATGTGTTGGTGCGTCACAGTGATTTGTTTGGTCAATTTAGTGTGTCCTAAATTGCTAACATAAATTGTCAATCCGGGATTCGTAAGCTGACGAAGTGTGGCGCACTATATGTGCAAGATAACCTATCTCTTACTTTTTGTCGTTTTTGGGTTTTTTTTATTTATCTTGGGGGTTTTTATCTTGGTTGGTTTCCTAATGTGAGATGGAAATTCTAAAAGACAAGTATGGATATAAATGTTCAAGGCAATGATGTACTTTATAATGATTTCCCAAACTTCAAACTTCAAAAGGGTTTTAAAACATGCAATGACAAAATTAATTCCTAAAAGAAAATGAAAATGTGCCACTATACTAGTCAAACAAACAGTGAACTATTGATCATGAAACCCATTACCCTTGCTGCTGTCTAAATACAAAAGAAACTGTGTTCAAAGAAATCCAAGAATTGCAAGCAAAGTAAAGCTAAAATCAAATTACATCAACTCATATTCTGACCCCTCACCATTAGTCTCGCTATGGCTTTTGGAGGTAATCATAAACAACTTGAGTAATCTGATATCTAATTTGCAGAAAAATAAACTAATACCAAATTACACACTCATACTTCAATCCCTCACCATTAGTCTCGCTATGGCTTTCGGAGGTAACTGATAATGACATGAGCAATTTAATATCTAACTTGCAGAGAAATAAACTAATATCAAACTACACACTCATACTTCAATCCCTCACCATTAGTCTCGCTATGGCTTTCGGAGGTAACTGATAATGACATGAGTAATTTAATATCTAATCTAACTAATAAAGAAAATGTACAAAACTGAAATAAATAAAATAGTGCTGGAATTAAATGCTAAGAAAAATAAATCAGCAAAAGGACAAAACTGATTCCATGTCATTAGTCATTGTAAAACTATGTGCAAATGCCCGGGCTGCCTACTGTAATCTGGAACAAAGACACTGATCAGTTAACAGCAGTATAAAGCATGAAAAATTATGGACAGAAATAAAACGTTAATACCATAAGAGATGTAATATATACACGTGAATAACTATGGCATAATGAACGTATGGAAATAAAGCATGAAACTATACAGCAATAAACAAAACCTCGGCGTGTGCAGGGGCCCTCTGCACAATCCTCGGGCAACAACTATCAACCACGAATTATGCTTATGAACAGAGTCTTCTCATGTATTCAAAACGTAGTCATAACAAGGAAATAATGTCACGGCACAGTGGGCTTTCTTTTCAGCAAAATTACATTACAGAAGCTAGCTACTATGCGTATGAGAACGCATTATTTATAACAGAGGATGACATAACTACTTTCCTACAATCTGCGCTGATAAAAGACACGTGAACAACCACGTCCAGAAATCTAGCATTATGGCTGCCATGAAGATTAAATCTATGGAGGATGGCTGTTGGATTCGGCTTATGGAGCCGTTCACAGGTGTTGATATGTCCCCTGAGATTTAGGAACGGCCACGCAAGTCTTCACGTGGTGAAAAACAGAGTTCTGTCACCGTAGGACTCTTAGGTTGACCACTGCTTGACTATCTTTGACCACGGCCTTCTCTGGTGAATTCGACTGAGCCAATAGGACTCGGTCCATATCAATGTCATTTAACTTGCCCATGTGTCTTGATTTGGTTCAAGACACCTGGGTACATAGAATTTAATAAAATGGTTATAAAGTTGAAGCAACATGGGAAAGGAGACAAGATTCCAGCCTCAATGAGTAAAAATCTAATCTAAAAAAGCGTACACAAAACATAGTTAAAAACTAATGTAAATGTCTTTTATGATTAATATGCAATGATGTTGATGACTTAGAGGTCCATTAATGGAAAAGTTCAGGAAGGTGGGGAGTAGAAATATAGCAATGGACTCAACATACCCCCACTGTGAAGGTGTTGCATGTCCTCATGCAACCAAAATTTTAATCATCCTCCTTTAATTCATATGCTTTGATACCTCTGCCAGTACATCCAGTCCTCTTCTCCTCTTTCTGGGTGCTGCTAACATCCTGGGCTTCTTCATCAAGCATCTGAATTTGAGATTAATCAGTGCTCTACTTATCTTCTGGCATTTTTTCTTCAATTTCCTGTTCTTTTTTTGCCATAGTCCCAGATGTAGCATGGTGTTTTCATGAATGATTTTGTCCAATTTTCTTTGCTCCTTTAATGCTTCATTTTCATTTTTAATATGTCTATTCAAAACCTCCAACTCAAAGACTTCTTGTTTCAACGATTGGACCAGAGCTTCTTGTGCTGTGTGAGGCTGAGTGGATGAAGTGCTGGGACCCGTGGCTGTTCTTTCTAAAGATTCTATGTAATCATATACCTCTTGCTGCTTTGGATCTATCTCGGGTGTCGTTTTCCTTAGGCTATCCCCAAAATGTTGTGGAGGAGAATTGACTTCAAAATCTGGCCGAAAAGGACTCATGTCAACATCTTGAGGACTAGTCAACGCTTATCGGTGAACGAGGACTACGCCAAATTCGAGTTTGTCTGTGTGTTCCTCCTCCAAATCAATAAAATGGGGTCTCGTTTGTGCTTTCCACTTTTGCTTGTCTTTCTTTTAGTTGACTAATCAGTTTTTCTCAAGTTTTTTCTTCTTTAGGTGGACTTGGCTAATCGTTCAAGGTGAAACTTTAGTCTCGCATACTTGATGGTATCTTTCTAAGGAAGGGCCTACGTACTACCAATGCTTCTTTCTTTTGATTTTGTTGGCTTTACCCTGTTTTCCTTCCTTTTTTACGCCTCTTCTTCTACTAGTTTTCTTCAACTGCATATAGAGTATGAGTCAACAATTGGGTTTTCTTCTACTTTACGAATTGCCTTCAGCCATTTTTTCAGTTTGTCGTGAAATTTCAATTAAAACTCCGCCTCAGTGTCATTTTCTTTAATTATTTTTCTATCAAGATTTTCACAAGACCATGGTGATACAAATGTGGTTCTACGTCCCCCAGATGCTTTTGGACGGTTACAGACATCTTTTTCAAACTTTTTAGTAAAAAGTATGGCAGATTAAGGGTCTAGTTGTCTAGGAAATTCATCAACAGTCGGGTATGATACATGTACATTGATCCAAAACGTCCCTCACACATGATAAACTTTTGAATAACCAACAGTAAACTGGCCCACTCTTCTTTTAAAGCATGAACAAGAATTCCCTTTTTGAAAATGGTGACATCCATACCTGGGTTACGTAGGATCACTCTCTAGGCTTCCTTGGCAATGCTCTTGTTCTTGAACCAGCGTTCACCTTCTTGGGCAAGTTCTGTAGCAGCTACTATGGATGCCTCAGTCACTGTAAATTTGAGGTCCCCAATTTCCACCTCCAGACCGTTGAAAGACCTCGCAAAAGCTTTTGTTACCTCCTTATTATAGCTTTTAAACTTTTGAATAAACCGAAGCCATTTTTCCTTTTTCAATATGTCTTTGACTTGCGGATATCCTTCCATAAATTTAACTTGTCTTCGTCAACAACTCACCCATCTTCTCGCTGTTTTAAAACTGCTCCTGAGGAGGAAGCTTATAGGTGATGGAGTTAAGACTGGTCAATTAGCGGAAATGGCCAGGTTTATGAAGAGACCAAAGGATCAAGTTGATATCGGGAGAATAGGTACACTAATGAAGGAACAAGAGAATGGGGTGAAGGCTTATGTGAGCACGGTGGAAATGCAACCGTGAGGTCAATAGAATAGTAGGGGGAGTAAAGTGCATCCGGCAGTATTTAAAATTGGGTGGCTGCAGAGTAGACGCAAGCACGTTTATGAAACGGCTGTGAATTTTGTGCGGCTGAGAGAAGCCGTAGTCAAATCAACCACGTTCCATAATTACAGGTGGAGTATCAAAGTATAGCCGAACACGAGTGAAGACCGGAGGCTTGATTATGAGGCCGTTTAAAAATGAATGCAAGGATTGTGGGGAAATCGTATAGAGATCGTGGAACGGTTATGGAGTTATCAACGCAATCATTGCATATAATGGAGCTATGGTTTATAACTATGTAAAAATGTGCTTGAATGCCATTTGAAATAAATTTCTACTCATACCTTTGAATTCTTGCCATTTTTCATTAGTCTTCAATCAGTTGCTCCTCGTTGATGCTTTTGAATGCCTCATGTCTTCATAATATGTCCTCATACCTGCATTTGATTTCATGATTGTTGAACTAACATCTGATTGTAAATTTTTGAAAAACAGAGTGGTGGCTGCAGAAACTGGTGTCAGCTGCGGAAACTGACACAACAATTATTTGGGTGAATGGAGATGGATAGATGATAACTGACTGAATGAAAATGGTCATGAAAGAAAAAATTTATTGGTGAAATGAAATGAAATAGATGAAATGGAGTGAAATGAAATGAAGTGGAGTGGAATGAAGTGGAATGAAATGGAGTGGGTTGTCATAAAACTTGTGAAATGAGAGAGAGAGAGAATTTTTTTGGAAAATATAGGGTGTCAGGTGTTCCTGATTTTCACCCTACATTTTCTGTATAAGACTGCCAATCAGTGATTGGTTTTCAGGCTTATACAATTTTTATTTTTTATTTTTTTTATTTTATTTTTGAAACTGAAAAGAACAAAGGCTAGGCTGGTGGAGAAGAAGGATTCTTCTTCACCAGCCTTATTGCAGAATTATCTTGAAATATTTTGACAAATTCCTCTTTTGAGAGTGGCTTATGATAGATCTTTAATCTGTGGCCATTCACAATAAGAGGAGTTTGAGATTCATCAATGGTCTTGATTCTTACCGCCCCATTGCTAAAGATCTTGTCAATCTCATATGGCCCAAGCCAATGAGTCTAAAATTTTCCTTTAAAATCTTTAAACTTGGAATCAAATAGCAATGCCCAATTTCCTTCTTGAAACTTCTTCTCTTTGATGTATTTGTCATGCCATTTAGCTCTTTGATATTGAACTAGATCAGTTCTTAGAATTGCCTCTTGTCTGATCTCATCTAGTTCATTCAACTGCTCCATTCTATGCTTTTGGGCTTCTGATAGATCCATCCCCAATTGAACTGCCATCTTGAAGGTTTTGACTTGGAACTCAATGGGGAGCAGGACTTCTTTCCCATAAACAAGTTCATAGGGAGAATGTCCTGTTGTATTTCTCCATGTAGTTCTGTAGGCCCACAAGGCTTCAGGAAGCCTTTCTGCCCAATCTCTTCTATGTAGATGAACAGTTTTGGTGATGATACTTTCTAGAACTTTGTTAGTAGACTCTACTTGACCATTTTCTTGCGGATGGTAAGGAGTAGATCTTCTATGCTTGATTTTGTATTCTTCCATCAGCTTCTCCACCAGGTTGGATGTGAATTGGCTTCCTTGATCTGTCACAATTTCTCTTGGAACACCAAAGCGAGTAAAAATATCATCATAAAGAAAATGAACAACTGAATTTTCAGTAGTAGACACTAATGCTTTGGCTTCTACCCATTTAGTAACATAATCAGTACAAACCAATATATACTTATTTTTCTTAGATGGTGGATTAATAGGTCCAATGAAATCTAAAGCCCATTTTTCAAAGGGTTCAATGAGTGCCTGTGGTTGCAATGGCATTTCATTTGAAAGGGTAGGTTTCCCTACTCTTTGGCAGCTGTCACACCTTTTGACATATTGTTTTGCATCTTTGAAGAGGGAAGGCAAATAATATCCTAAAGAGAGGATTTTATAGGCCGTCCTTTTGTCTGCAAAGTGTCCGCCGCATGGTTCATCATGACATGCCTTAAGAATATCAGGCATTTCATCTTCCCTGACACATCTTCTGATCACAAGATCTGGCCCTGTTTTAAACAATTCGCTAGAAATCCATGAATATTTTGAACTCTCCTGAATAATTTTTCGTTTTTCACTTGGAAATAAATGTGAAGGTAGTTTCCCTGTAACCAAATAGTTAGCAATATCTGCATACCAAGGGGTCTTAATAGTTACTGCAAACAAGTATTCATCAGGAAACTTATCTTCTACAGGAGAATTTTCTTTAGTATTCTGAATCCTAGACAAGAAATCAGCTACTGTATTCTGTTTTCCTGGTCTATCCAACACAGTAATATTGAATTCTTGCAAAAGTAAAAGCCATCTTGTCACTCTGCCATTAGTAACAGGTTTATTCATTAAATATCTAATTGCAGAATGGTCATTATGAATAAAAGTTTCATAGCCTGTTATGTAATGTCTAAACTTATTAATTGCATGAACAACAGCTAAGAACTCTTTTTCAGTCACAGTATAATTCAACTCTGTGGGAGTCAAATTTTTACTGGTGTAATAAATGGCATAAGGAATTAAATCTTTTTGACCCAACACAGCTCCAAGAGCTGTATCTGAAGCATCTGTAGAAATATGGAAAGGAAGTTTTCAATTTGGTCCTCTCAAGATAGGTGCTTCAGATATTCTTGTTTTCAAAGTTTCAAAAGCTGATTGACAATCAGGATCCCATTTAAATTCACAGTCTTTTGTAAGCAATTTGAAGAGTGGAGATGCTACTTTAGTGAAGTTTTCTATAAATCTTCTATAGTAACCAGTAAATCCTAGAAAACTTCTAACATCTCTTTGACAATTTGGAATAGGTAACTTGGAGATGACTTCAACTTTTGATCTATCAACCTTAATCCCATCTCCTGAAATATGATGCCCCAAAACAATCCCTTCAGTGAACATCATAAAGCATTTTTCATGGCTTAATGAAAGGTTTGTTTCTTTACATCTTATAAGAACTTTTTCCAAATTTTCTAATGCCTTTTCAAATGAATTACCATAAACTGTAAAATCATCCATATAAACCTCTACACAATCATGGATTAGATCAGAAAAATTCCTAGTACTGCTCTTTGGAATGTTGCAGGTGCATTACATACCCCAAAAGGAAGTACTCGGTAGGCAAAAGTTCCGCATGGACAAGTAAATGTGGTCTTATCTTGATCTTCAGGTGCTACCTAAATTTGATTATAGCCACTAAAACCATCCAAAAATGAAAAGTACTTTTTACCTGCTAATGTATCTAATACCTGATCGATAAAAGGCAAAGGAAAGTGATCCTTCAAAGTTGCTTTGTTCAATTCCCTATAATCAATGCATACCCTCCATTTACCATTCTTTTTAGGTACTATAACCAAAGGAGAAACCCATCAGCTATCTGAAATTGGATAAATGAAGTTTACATTGAGTAGTTTTTGGAGCTCTTCTTTCACTATCTCCCTAAGGTTTGGATTCATCCTTCTCTGAGGTTGTCTGATTGGTCTACTATTTTCCTCAATATAGATATGATGGATGCAAGTCTTGGGATCAATACCTTTCATATCAGTATACTCCCATGCAAATGCAGTAGAATGTTTTTGCAAGATTTTGGTTAGTTCTTCCTGTTGTGACTTTTCCAAATTTTTGTTGATATTCAATGTTTTTCCTGAAAAAATCTCAATGGTAGAACTACCGAACTCTTCCATAGAGTAAAGAGACATTTGTCTTGATGATAAATATTCAATGTCAGATTCCAACTGAAATTGTGTGGGGTCATATTCTGAAGATGTCTTAAAATTTTCTAATGTGTTCAGAATTTGACTATCCTCACTGATTTCAGAAATGGTAAAGACAGGTTGTATAGTGTCCTCATCATCGACCCATTCATTGTCTCCTACTTCTGTGATTGCTTTTGCTGGAGGATACAAATTGAATTTCTTTGTTGAATTACCATTAGAAATGTACATATCCCCAGATCTACAACTAATGAAAGCATCAGCTGTGGCTAGCCAAGGTCTTCCTAAGATAAGTGGTTGCCCTCCTAGATTACTCTTGGGAGTCAAAATCATAAAATCTACTGGATATTCCCAAGAATCTAAGGAGACTGAAATATCTTCTAATACACCATCTGGTTTAATAATTAATCGATCTGCAAGTTGCAGTAAAGTAGGTGTAAAAAGAAGGTTAGGAAGTTTTAGCTGGTCCATAGTCTGTCTACTCATAATGTTGATAGCAGCCCCTAAGTCAATCAATGTGTTTGGAATTTCTATCCCATTTATATGTGTCTTGACAATTGGACTTCCTGGATCTACATACTTCTACATGGTAATTTTTCCCATCATAATATTTGCAATCTTTCCTACCAGGTGGATTCTTCTTGTGTCCTTTAGCTTCCTTCCTGGTCTTTTGAAACTCAACTCCTTTATGGTTTTTGCTAGAATAGGAATTTCTCGAATGGCTTGTAGCAATGGAAACTTGATACAAACATTCTTCAATTCATCTAGAAAGTCATAGTTAGGCAACAAGATTTGTTTTTCCACCCCCTTATCAATTTGTAGTCTTTCCGGAAAAGGAGGTGTAGATGAAGATACAGGTTGCTCAACTATAGGAGTCGTGGATGTTAGCTTTTCTTTTTCTTTTTGAATTTTTGAATTTTGAAGAGATTCTTCCTCAGAACCCTTATTGACTTGAAGAGAGTCCTCTTCAGAGGTATCTTGCTCTTGAATGTCTATAGAAGGTTTTTCTAAAACTCTACCAGATCTGAGTTGTACATCGTTGAGAGGAACAATCATATAGGTAGAAAATTGTTGTCCTTCTACCATGTAAGTATTCTGAGGATTTTTATTGTTAGGATTTGGCAATGGCTGAGCTGGAAGTTGATTTTTCTTTTGTTGGTATGGGAGCATGAGTTGAGGATTTGGATTTTGTTGAGAAGGTTGTTGTTGTGGAAATGGAAATGAAAGTTGTGGATTTGGGTTTGGAAGTTGTGGAGTTTGTTGATTTTGAAAAGATGGAGGATATTGATAAAATTGAGCAAATCTCCCATAAGGATTTTGCATCCCATGTACCCATGGCTGATATGGATTTTGATGTTGGGGCCAAGGTTGTTGCTAAGGATTCCAATTTGGTGGGGTTTGAAGATTCATAGGGTTGTTAAACCCTTGAGTTTGTTGTCCCTGCCAAGGTCTTCTTGCAACAAAACAGAGAGATTCTACTAAATTTGGGTCTTCTTGAAAAACAACTTTGAGTCCAGGAATTGAAGGACAATCCTTGATCTCATGATTCTCTGAGAAAATCATACATGTTTCTACAACTTTTGCATCCAAGGGACATTCCTTTAAAGCATGTTTCTTCCTACATTTCGGACAAAAGATGGCTAAAGCATCTGTTTCTGCTTTCTGCTTGTTTTGGATTTTAAGGGTGTCTAGTTGTTCACTAAGGCTCCCTAAGATATTAGTTTTGAACTCATCAAGCATGTTACCAATCTCTACCCTACTTACTGATCCAGTTGCAGATTTGTTAGCCCTAATAAGAGAAGGATCCCTAGGCCCTTTTCCTGTTTTAGATTTTCCTCTTGAGAGATGGACACATAGTTCTGTTATGTCACGAAGTGGAAGCTGAGAAATGTCTCCTTTCCCCATCATGTTTAAAATATCTATCCATTCATCTCTAATGGCTTTTAATATGAGGGCTTTCAAGGTTTCATCATCTAAGTTGTTCATCTTTGCTCTTTTCAAGTTGTATTGAAATCTTTCAAGTAAGTCTTCCAAATTTTCATCTTCTTTTTGCATCATTTTGAATACCTCATCCTTGTGATTGGTGGGCATACAATAGTCCAAGTATCCATCCAAAAATGTTTGTTTCATATCATTCCAAGTCCTGATAGATTGAGTGGCTAATCCCATGAACCATTTCAAAGCAGATCCCTTCAATGTTGAAGGAAACAGTTTGAGTTTTTTAGAGTCTTCCATATAGTCATAAGTTCGGCACACAACTTCAAACTCAAACAGAAATGTTTCAGGATCCTCACTTCGCAATCCATAAAAGTTGGGGAGGATAGATGGTGAGATGTTTTTCATTGTTGTATGAGTTTCCTCATCAACTATAGGGAATCCAAACGAGTTGTCTCCTTCCCTATTTCTTCCATTATTACCTCCACCTCCACCATTGTTGCCTCCATTATTTCCTCCTCCTCTACCTCTACCTCTACCTCTGAATCCATCTACTAATTCCTCTGTCATGATAGTTTCTTCAGAGTCCTCAGAGTACTCTGGTTCTTCTATCAAAGTAGGATGAGAGGGAGTTTCTTCCTTTTCTTCTTCAGGTGATTCTACTTTAATTACAATATACTCTCCTGTAGAAGTAAAGAAAGGGTCTTCTTCTAAATGAGATTTGGTAGATGGTGTAGGAGAATCCTCTAATTCAGCTGCTCCTTGAATTCCAGGAATCTTAAGGCTAAGGGTAGATGGTGGTGAATCTTGTCTATGCCTTGAAGAAGATGGAGTTGTGAAAATCGAACTCTTGGCTCTAGCTATAAACCTTCCCCTAGAATCTCTTGCTCTATGCATGTCATTTTTTTATTTTTAAGTTGGGCTAATAATTCTCTTTCTGATCTTCCAGGTCACACTAGGTGCAAGAAGAGAGCATACTTAAGAAATTACTGAACCAATAACTCTCTTTTCTGATTCTCCAGATCACACTAGGTGCAAGAGGAGAGCATACTTCAAGAAGTTATCAAGTTTTCCCTTTTATTATTTTGTTTTTTTTTTTTTAAGAAATTGGCTACCTAGTTACACTTCCCCGGCAACGGCGCCAAAATGTTTGGTCAATTTAGTGTGTCCTAAATTGCTACATTAATTTATCAATCTGGGATTCGTAAGCTGATGAAGTGTGGCGCACTATATGTGCAAGATAACTTATTTCTTACCTTTTTGTTGTTTTGGTTTTTTATTTATCTTGGGGGTTTTTATCTTGGTTGGTTTCCTAATGTGAGATGGAAATTCTAAAAGACAAGTATGGATATAAATGGTCAAGGCAATGATGTCCTTTATAATGATTTCCCAAACTTCAAACTTCAAAAGGGTTTTAAAACATGCAATGACAAAATTAATTCCTAAAAGAAAATGAAAATATGCCACTATACTAGTCAAACAAATAGTGAACTATTGATCATGAAACCCATTACCCTTGCTGGTGTCTAAATACAAAAGAAACTGTGCTCAAAGAAATCCAAGAATTGCAAGCAAAGTAAAGCTAAAATCAAATTACATCAACTCATATTCTGACCCCTCACCATTTGCTGTCTACATACAAAAGAAACTGTGCTCAAAGATACCCAAGAATTGCAAGCAAAGTAAAGCTAAAATCAAATTACATCAACTCATATTCTGACCCCTCACCATTAG
The DNA here is from genome assembly GCA_034641835.2 of Pinus albicaulis. NCBI lineage: Eukaryota > Viridiplantae > Streptophyta > Pinopsida > Pinales > Pinaceae > Pinus > Pinus albicaulis. The sequence goes on along the minus strand of CM076581.1, from coordinate 820,624,477 downwards.
TCTCGCTATGGCTTTCGGAGGTAATCATAAACAACTTGAGCAATCTGATATCTAATTTGCAGAAAAAAGAAAAAAAAAAACTAATATCAAATTACACACTCATACTTCAATCCCTCACCATTAGTCTCGCTATGGCTTTCGGAGGTAACTGATCATGGCATGAGTAATTTAATATCTAATCTAACTAATAAAGCAAATGTACAAAACTGAAATAAATAAAACAGTGCTGGAATTAAAAGCTAAGAAAAATAAATCAGCAGAAGGACAAGACTGATTCCATGTTATTAGTCATTGTAAAACTATGTGCAAATGCCCAGGCTGCCTATTGTAATCTGGAACAAAGACACTGATCAGTTAACAGCAGTATAAAGCATGAAAAATTATGGACAGAAATAAAACGTTAATACCATAAGAGATGTAATATATACATGTGAATAACTATGGCATAATGAACATAAGGAAATAAAGCATGAAACTATACAACAATAAACAAAACCTCGGCTTGTGCAGGGGCCCTCTGCACAATCCTCGGGCAACAGCTATCAACCACGAATTACGCTTATGAACAGAGTCTTCTCATGTATTCAAAACACAGTCATAACAAGGAAATAATGTCACGGAACAGTGGCTTTCTCTACAAAAAAATTACATTACACAAGCTAACTACTATGCGTATGAGAATGCATTATTTATAACAGAGGATGACATAACTACTTTTCTACAATCTGCGCTGATAAAAGACACGTGAACAACCACGTCCAGAAATCTAGCATTATGGCTGCCGTGAAAATTAAATCTATGGAGGGTGGCCGTTGGATTCGGCTTATGGAGCAGTCCACAGGTGTTGATATGTCCCCTGAGATTTAGGAATGGCCACGCAAGTCTTCACGTGGTGAAAAACGGAGTTCTGTCACCGTAGGACTCTTAGGTTGACCACCGCTTGACTACCTTTGACCACGGCCTTCTTTGGTGAATTCGACTGAGCCAGTAGGACTCGGTCCATGTCCATGTCATTTCCAACTTGCCCATGTGGCTTGATTTGCCTGAAGACACCTACAATATAGACTTTAACAAAATGGCTGCGGAAAGTTGAAGTGGCTGCGGAAAGTGACAAGATTCCGCAGCTAAATGAGCAAAAATCTAATTCAAACAGCAGACACAAAACATAGTTAAAAACCACTTTAAATGCTCTTTTATGATTGATATGCAATGATGTTGATGACTTAGGAGGTCCAGGTAAATGGAAAAAGTCTAGAAAGGTGTATAGGAAAGATGCAAGTTTGGGACTCAACAGTTTGCATGGGAACCGAAATCTTTTCTTAGAAAATTGCCATGTTTCTAGCCAACCACACCCCTCAACATACTATTAGGGGTAGAGCTTTGAAGGAATGATTGTTTGGATTATCATGCCAAGACATCCAGGTTTCCTCCAATTTTTTCCCATCCCACAGATCATAGAGACCTAGAACAAATATGCATCCATTTCACACATGTTGAAAGAAAGGATATGACTTGAACAAGTGAAAGGAAGTTTCCTCATTGTTTTGACATAAATAGCTCATGCCTGACCCAATCATGAACCTTATTTGAAGTACATCCCAAGTGGAAACCTTCTTCATCATAAGGAACCACATTAGAAATTTTTATTTTGTGGGAAATTTTACTTTCCATACCATTTTCCACCACCATATTTGATCATCTGCAACTCTTCTAGATAGAATGGAAATGAAGCCCAACTTAGGGGAATAGGATCCAAGAGGAAAAATGCTCCAAATAAATTTATCTGGTATGATTTTCATTCTAATATGACCCTCATATAGAGATTGTAGGTAATTCTGCTAGGAATCCAAATATTCCCTCTCTAACCCCAACTCTTCAGTGGATAACCACCCTTAACTGCATAATGTTGAAATTACAGGATTGATAATGTGTGCAAGTTTGGTATAATCTCTGTCTCTAAGAATAATAGTTAGAGGGGGAATCAAGTGACTCAATCTACTACCAGGCCATGGATCAAGATTTTGTCTCACTTCATCTCTTCTACCCACCCACCAATCTATATTATTTCCAATGATGTCAAAGGAATTGAGAACAACCCTCCATATGGCTAAGATATTTGTTGTTGGTTCATCAAGCCTCCTTATCTAGTATTCCAAAAAGATGGGAGCTATGTACTTTTGGATGACCACCAATGTCCATAAGTTGTGCATTGAGATCAATCTCCATCCACATTTAGTAGCCAAAGCTTTTGAAAAAAGGAATAATTTATTTAGGCCCCAACTATCCAAAAAAATTTGTGTGGCCTAATTAGCCCATGGCATCGCCCTTAGCTCTTCTTTCACTGCCCATATAAAATTTCAGCATAATTTCTTGATTTTTTCCGAAACACTCTCAGGGATGGCCCACCCTAGAAAGCCATATATGACACCAATTTTTCAAGTGTTTTTCCACCTTAGCAATGAGTCAAGTCCAATATTCTTTGCTATAACAATTGGGTTTCAAATTAAAACCCAAATATTTCATACCTTCCTCAAGAGGCTTGGAATCATATGGGAGTAGAAAAGAGATATGATTGATCTCCTCATCGGAAATATTATGGTGAGATATAGTAGATTTTTTAGTATTGATAGACATTCTAATGGCTCTCTTGAAAAGAGACAGATTCTCTGCTAGCACATTTATCTCCCTAAAATATCCATTGCAAAAGATAAGAATCCCATAAACGAAGAGGAGATAGATGGAAACCCTAACACAACCCTCTTTGAGCATGGAAAAAGGGGTAGGTTGAACCATTAATAAGGGCATCAAAAGAGAACATTTGCATGCAAATTATAACTCAATTGATAAAATTTAGGCTGAAACCCAAATGGGTAATTATAATCCTTATACAAATCCAATATACTTTGTCATAGGCTTTAGATAGATCAATTTTGATAACATTCCCCTTCACATTTTGTGTCTTTATACTATGAATACCCTCCTGGGTCACACCGATAGCTTCATGAATTTGTCTCCCCTCCAAGAAAGAAAAGTATTTTAGGGATCTAAATCTAGATAGGATGGGTTTGAGTTTAGAAGCTATAAACTTGGCAATGATCTTGTAAATGGCATTACAGAGGGAAATGGGGCGAAATTCTGAGAAGGAAAGAGGGTGGTTCGCTTTTGGGATAAGAGTGATGAAGGTTGTATTGAAAGCAAGATGTATTCTCCCAACCTTCTTGGATTCTTCGGTCACCCCTAAGAGATTGCTCCCAGAATAACACACACACACACACACATTTATTTAATTCGCATAAGCTTGTTGGAAACTGAAGAAGGGAGAACCACTCTCCACCCAACCACAAGCATAGCTACATTGCATATTTATTGCAATTGACCATCATCGAGCCAAATCATATGCTTAAACACAAACCCTCAATCAAGGTTCAACAAGTAACAAATCAAGGTATATAACATGAAGGCCACTCTCTTTCACACTTAGAAATCAACATGCTAGATTACAACCTCTTAGCCAGAGCATGTTAAATTCATAGTATGCCCCTTATGGGATTGTACAATACAAAGGGGTTCCTTCATTAATATAGCAATCCCTCAGTTCTTGCATTTTCTTAGTGCCTTACTTTTGGCCCTCTAACTCGGGCTAAAGGGTTTCCCAATGATCCAAGATCTTTTACTTGCAGATGTATTAAATAATTACATGAAACATCACATGTTAACCTTAACAACTTAAAGTGCACATGAAAGAAGAGAGAAATAACATGAAATCATGAAAAGATGACAACAAGGGTTGATAACGGAGCTTGTCCAATTTGGACTATGTCTCCGGGCCCTGCTCAACAGTGGGGATGCCTTCATTCACTAAGTGGCAAGAAGAAGAAGAAGTACAATTAAAATTACATAAAGCACCTTATACCTCCAAGCTGGAAAGTGGCCAAAAAATGGAGACATATGTTGCAGAAACGGACAACACCATCATATTCCTGTCGTCGAGAGGTGTAAAATCCATATAAATTTTTCCCAACTTGGACACTAGACAATTATGGGCCCTCTGAGAATGTGGATCACAGCATGGTTCCACTACCTCCCTGAATGGCTCAGGGTTCCACTGTCTCGAACTGTGTGCCCACATGTACCTGTTCTGCCTGGGTGCACTATCGAAATGAGGGGTTTTATATCTTTTTGAGGACGGAGCCACCAAGGTTGAGCCTCATGGCTTAACGGTGGCGGAGTCTTCTGGAAAGGCGAAGATCGTGGTTTGAATTCCACCCGCTCTTAACATAGCATTCATTTGGTTTTATTTTGGATTTATTTTGTTGTGGTAGTGTCGCCTGCTCATGGGCCGAGCGGGTTCGACCACCGCCGAAACCGTTCTGCCTCCGCCGAAACCGTTCTGCCTCCAGTGAACAACCCTTACACTGAAATGTTATATATAACAAAGATTTTTTTGAAATATACAAAGGTTTTTAAACAATTTTGAGGTTCCTCTGGTGGCAGCCTGCCCCACCGCTGATCATTGTAACCACCACCAGGGTGGCGGGGGTGACAGCCCGCCCCCCAATCCATACTTAACCCTTTGTTGTCGTGGGTGGCGGGGTTGGTGGCCTGCCACCCTTATAATATATATATATATATATATATATATATAACAATGTCCCTTTTTTAAACTTTCTCGAACATGGGAGTTATTGGGAAAATTAACCATCCCACGAATTTTCCCACTTCTCGGATGTTAATTTCCCTACTGGTTGACGGTGAAATTGTAGGATACTTAAACCTGGCCATTGCCCCACTTTGACTGAAACTTTGACTTGCTATAACTTCTCCATACAGGCTCGTATTGGAGATATGTTCACACCATTGGAATCACGGTGACGAGTAGTTCATTCTGAACCTAGATCGAGAGAAATCTCACCACTTTGAATTTTGACCCATTCCTAATGCCACTTGTACTTATACCTGAGAGATCCTCCTGGATCATTACTCCCCACTGAGGAGCTTTTAGACCACCATAATCCTTATCATTCAATTGGGAAGTGAGGGAATTTCTCCCTCACTTTCTCTTTTTCCAACCATCTAGCCTTGGTTGGGTGCATCCCTTTGAAACCAACACGAAGATATTCCACATATCCCCGTCGTGAAGTCATGGTTCTCCTGTTGAGGATGATATATTCTCGAAATTCGTCAAGATATTCCAGTGCAAAGTCATACATTGTAGGAATTGATCCTACCTCTTCGGTGTCCATAATCAATGGTGGCTCATAAAGCTTTAGATTTTCGACACATTACCGAGTACATTTTCATGTATGCAGGCAAGTCGAGACAAAATGCATTATCCCCAATCCTCTCCAATATGGTAAATGGACCATACCAGATTGGTTGAAACTTCTTTCCTTCTCCCTTCATTATGTCCTCGTTGATATGGAACCACACCTTGTCCCCAACCTAGAATTTGTGGTCGACTCGGTGTTTATCATGTTGAGCCTTGTATCGAGCTTGACTCTTTTCCAACTACTCCTGTACTGCTTGGTGAATCGACTATATCTAATGGATGAACCTTTGTGTTTTGTCACTATCATCATGTCCACTCGAACCCTCATCCTTTCCGAAGACCATGTCAAAAGGATCCTTTGGTAGGTAACCAAAACATGTCTCAAATGGTGAACGTTGCGTAGAAGAATGCACTGCTCGGTTGTAGGGATGCACATAAGGAAGATGTTCGTCCCACAATTTGGGATGTTTGCGACAATAACCTCGCAATAAGTACACCACGGTATGGTTGACGAACTTTGTTTTCCCATCGGTCTGAGGATAAAATGTCTTACTTCTCTTCAACTTGGTGTCCATATTTCTCCACAAGCTGGTCCAAAACTCTCCAAGAAAGCGAGAGTCTCGATATGACACAATTGATTTGGGCAATCCAAAGCGGACTCAAACAAAATGAAATAAAATACAAGCAATCTTCTCTTCAATTACCTTCTTTTTACAAGGCATTAATATACACATTTTATTGAAACGGTCCACAATGACATACAAATAGTCATGACCTTTCCTAGACATGGGCAGACCACCTACAAAGTCCATTGACATGGTTTCCCATGGACAAATCGGAATATTGAATGGTGTGTAAAGCCCAAGTTTTCTATTAGAGGGCTTGGAAACAGAACACATCACACATCCCTTTACATATAGAGTTACAATGTTTTTCATATGAGGCCAAAAACAAAACCTTTGTAAATGACATAAGGTTTTTTCGACACCAAAATGTCCTGACACAAGAGAGGTATGGGCCTCTCTGATTACATGTACCATTTCATCTATGGGTATGCACAGTTTCCCACGCTTATACAACAGTTGACCCTGCAAATTATAGTTGTCCACCTGTTATCCATGAGTCAGTTTTGCATAAATCTCCTTAAAATCATTATTGTTAGCATTGTTCAATATAACTTTCAAAAGACAAGGAAGCATTATGCAAAATTATAGAAGCAGAGATAGAAGGGGGAGAAAGAATATTTTCTACTTTGTTTCTAGTGCCCTTCTTATACTTTATTACTATATGAAAATGTTGAAGAAATCCCATCCACCTGAAATGACGAGCCTACTGAATCTTGGTCTGTGACTGAAGGTACTGCAAGGGTTGGTGATCTGTATGGATGATAGTCTCATTATCGATTAGGTAGTGTTTCCACTTTTTCACACTTGTCATAAGTGGGATAATTCACAATAGCCTAGGAGAATTTCTTTGAATGGTAACATATAGGCTTCCTTTGTTGCATCAGTAGATCCCCCATGGCATATCCACTAGCATATGTTTTGATCTCAAAAGGTTGTTGGAGGTCGGGTAAATCCAAGAATGGTGCGGTGCTAATATTCTCTTTTAATGCTTTGAAGGATTTCTGCTGCTTTCCTCCCCACTGAAAGGCTTGCTTCACACTTTTCAGTGCGTGTAAGGGTGATGCATTAATAGAGAAGTTGGAAATGAATATTCTCCAATATTGTATTGCACCTAGAAAACTACGAACCTCTGTTACATTGGTAGGCTTAAGCCATTTTACAATCACGTCAACTTTAGAGGGGTCAATTTTTAATTGACCATTACCTACAATATGACCTAGGTAGACCAAGGAGGTCTTCCCAAACTCACACTTTGACAATTTTACATACATTTTTTCCCTTTTCAATACATCAAGCACTTTATTTACATGGCATACATGTTCACCCCAAGTTCTACTAAAGTCAAGAATATCATCTAAATATACAAGAAAAAAATCATCAATGAAAGGCCTAAAAATATCATTCATGACCCTCATGAATGTGGTTGGAGCATTACACAATCCGAATGGCATCACCATCCATTCGAACAACCCCTGTTTGGTCTTGAAGGCAGTTTTCCACACATACTGCTCTGCATTTCTGACCTGGTGATAACCACTACGCAAATCCAATTTGGTGAAATAGATAGCATTCTTTAATTGATCTAACAAATCATTAATGTGAGGGAGAGGGTATCGGTTCTTCACCATGATTTTGTTTAGTGCCGGTAATCTATGCACATCTTCCATGTGTCGTCTTTCCTTGGCACCAACACGATTAGTAAGTCGCATGGAGAAGTACTTGGTTTGATGACCCATTGGTTCGGAAATTCCTGCACCTGCTTTTTTATCTCCTCCATCTTGATAGTCGACATCATGTACATACCAATGTTTGGTAATGGAGCATCATGTTGCAAATGAATCTCATGTTAGATTTCCCATTTTGGAGGAAATCCTTTTGGTTCCTGAAACAACTCATCATAGTTAGAAATAAATTCACTTAATTCCTTTTTATGAACTGGATCACAACCTTGGAAAGCAACATATATTTCTACATATTTTTCTCTCACAATCATGAGCATGCACCCTTTGCTAGAATTCACCAATCTCTTCATCTAGCCTACACTTACAAGACTCGCACTGACCTTGGTTTGATGAGCTCTTACAATATATTCTACCCCATCCTTTGTGATTTGATATTTATTTTCATGTCGAAAGAAAATTGTTTTCCTATCATATAGATACAGACTCCCCAACACAATACCACAGATATCCAATGGTATTACATCCAGTTCTACTTCATCCACTATCTTAGACGCAATTACAAATTTAACCTTACATTGCTTGGTTACATTTAATTTTGCTTTGTCATGTATCCATCCAAGTGAATAAGGTTTCAGATGTGTAGGAATTTACAGAGTAAGTTCCTTAAATCAAGAACCAAAGGTCACCGCTCACAAACAGATCACAAATCAGTACACCAGTATAATCACGTGGTTAAAACCCTCAAAGAGGGAAACAGTCCATGGCCTAAGCCAAAGCGGCCACTTCAAGAAATTTATTAATATAAAAAGAAAAGTTACATATGTTTCTCTCATAAACAGTTACCCGAAAAATGACCCTCCATGCTCTTTAAATAGAGATCATGGACCAATCGGGTGTTAAGCCACGGATCAAGTGTCGTTAATACCAAGGTGAGAGATAACCGTCGGATCACTACAAATCGTGACCATCGGATTATAAGTTACAAATGTACATGGTAAAGAAACACACTTTACCTAACTCTACACTAGACTAAGTTATTCTTAACTATTTCCTATGTGTCAGAATATCCTAACATCCCCCCTTAAGAACAACTTGGGATAGGATTGAAGGATTTACAAAGGTGACACAAAAGGATCCTATTTCCTATGTGTCGAAATATCCTAACATTCCCCTTTAAGAACAAATTGGGATAGGATTGAAGGATTTACAAAAGTGACACAATAGGAGAAGGAAGGAGGCATTAGAGCCTATCCCCCCTTAATGACAACTTTCCTAAACTCCAAGCATGGATCAAAGTTTGGTAAACTTCGCTTCTGTGAGAGCCTTCGTAAAGATATCGGCTACTTGATCATTGGCGGACAATACTGCACTTCAAGAACACAATCATGAATGAGCTTTCTGATGAAGTGTATGTGGAGTTCAATGTGTTTCATACACTAATGTTGAACTGTATCTTTACATAGCTCAATGGCACTCTGATTATCACACCAAAGTGTAGTTGGATGCTGCTAATGAAGACCAAATTTAGACAGGATCTAACGAAGCCACATGGCTTTCTTGCTGGCTTCAACTGCACCATGATACTCTGCTGTTGTTGAAGAAAGGGAGATGGCACTTTGTTTCTTACAAGACCAAGTAATAGGTCCTGAACCAAGAGTGAATACATATCCTACAATGGACTTCTGATCATCAGGGTCACCAGCCCAATCAGAATCAGTGAAACCAATCAACAAGGGAGATGCTCCTGCACTGTAATGAATCCTGAACTGAACTGTACCTCAAATATATCAAAGTATTATTTTAGCTGCTTTCCAGTGAATTTCATGAGGTTGGTGCATAAACCGAGTGACAAGACCAACGGCAAAGGAAAGGTCAAGACGCGTATGGGTTAGATACAAAATTTTACCAACAAGTTGACAGTATAAGGTAGCATCAACTTCACGGGTAGTACAGTTGACTGAAAGCTTGACTTCAGACTAAAAGGGAGAAGGGGCAGGCTTACAGTCTTCCATGTGAAAGTGGTGTAGAATATCACAGGCATACTTGGATTGAGAGAGGGTAATGCCTTCCTTGGATTGTAAGACTTGAAGACCAAGGAAATAATGCAAGTGTCCTAAGTTTGTCATTTCAAAATTATTTTTGAGGCTAGAATTCACATGGTTTATATGGTTTGGATCACTACCAGTAAGGATAAGATCATCAACATAAAGAACAAGGATGGTGAAGGACTTACCCACTTTCTTGGTGTAGACAGTGTTGTCAGAATGACACCTAGAAAATCCATTATCTAATAGAAATCTATCCATTTTGGCATACCAAGCTCAAGGAGCTTGTTTGAGACCATAGAGAGACTTCCTAAGGCGACAAACAAGGCTAGAGTCATTTTGGATAAAGCCAGGGGGTTGTTCCATGTAGATTTCTTCATGTAAATCTCCATGTAAGAAGGCAGATTTAACATCCATCTGATGGACTTCCCATTTAAAGGAGGCAGCAAGGGAAAGAACAAGGCGGATAGAATTCATTTTGGCAACAGGGGAGAAGGTTTCAGTATATTCAATGCCTTCAACTTGTGAAAAACCTTTAGCGACAAGACGAGCTTTATGTCTATCCACTTTTCCATCTGGTCCAAACTTTGTTTTGTAAACCCATCTGCATCTGACAATTTTTCTTCCTTTTGGAAGAGGAACAAGATCCCAAGTATCATTCACCAATAAGGAACGATATTATTCATTCATAGTTTCATCCCAAGCTAGATGACCGGAGGCTTCTTCAAAGATTTCCGGATCAGGATTTTCTGGAACTTGAGCCAATAAGGAAGAAGCTCTTTCGAATTGAGAACGTGTACGTCATCAATTGGCAGGGTCACCTGCAAGAGAACCTACTGCATCCCGAGTAGAGCGGACCCATCTCGGAAGCGGTGGAGTATAAGGAACAATTTCAAGAGGTGGAGGAGGATTTTCATCCTCTTTGTCATCATATGAACTAGAAGGAATGCTATTAAAAATAGAAGAGATAGAGAGAGGTGGCACATATGCCGAATCAGGCTCGCAGGTCAAAGGTGGCACACCTGCCGAACTAGGCTCGCAGGCCGATATATTTTCATCAAACTTTACATCTCTTCTAATGATTATATTTTTGGATTTTGGTTGAAGAAGTCTATATCCTTTGACATCTTCAAAATATCCAACAAAAATACATTTTTCACTCTTAGGTTCTAAGGCTTTATGTTTCACATCTGGAATATGGGCCCAAGCATCACTTCCAAAAACACAAAAGTGACTTACATCTGGTTTGATTGAGCTCCAAGCTTCTTCTGGAGTTATATTCTTTAAAACCTTAGTAGGAATGCGATTTACTATGTAATTTGCACAGTTAATGGCTTATGCCCAAAAATTGAGACCAGGTCCTTTAGATTGAAGTATACAATTAGCCATTTCTTTTAAGGTGTGATTCTTCCTTTCAGCTACACCATTTTGTTGTGGAGTATATGGAACAATTTGTTGCAATTGAATGCCATGCTTAGTGTAGAAGTTGATAAATTTTTTGTTAACATATTATTCACCATTGTCTGATCTTAACATAAGAATTTGATGTCCAGATTGTTTCTAGAAAAAGGCCTTAAAGGCCAAAAACATGTTAAAAACTTCACTCTTGAGTTTTAAGAAATATACCCAAGTGCGTCTGGAAAAATCATCAATGAAAGTTAAGAAGTACTTGCAACCAGAGAAAGAAACAACAGGAAGTGGACCACATAAATCACTATACACAAGCTGCAAAGGGGTTGAAGCATGCCAAGAGGCACGTTTGTCAAAACTATCCCGATGATGTTTTCCGAGTACACATCCGGAGCAAACACCATCTCGGCAAGATACCATAGGAAGGCCCGTCACCATATTTTCCTTACATAGAGTTTGAAGAGAGCGATATTTTAAGTGACCAAATCGCTCATGAAAAAGTTTTCTCACATCATCATTATGAGCAACAAAAACAGAGGGAAGACATGATGACCCAAATTTGTCAAACTTATACAACCTTGTGGAATCATCAGCAATGCCAGTAGCTAAAATATGTTTAGGATCTTTGAGGTCCTTGATTACAACATCATGAGGTGAGAATTCTACTATTTTCCCTTCACCTGAATGAGTTATCTAATAAACAGATAGAATGTTGCATGACAAGGTAGGAACACATAGTACATCATTAAACTGACCATTATCTAGATGAATGGTTCCAGATCCTACAACACTAAGAGATCTATCATCACCAACATAAATATGTTTGGTGTTACAATCATTTAAAGAAGAAAACATGGATTTATTTTTATCCATGTGGTAAGAAGCTCCAGAATCAATGAGCCATTCATGAGAAGGAGAAGAAGAAGATACATTTAATGCATAACCAGATCTTGATGCTTGACAACCACAAGAAGAAAGTGCCATGCCTAAAGATGAAGGTGAAGAGTGCTCAAAATTGATGTTGTGCTTCTTCATTGTTGCTTCTAAGGCTTCCATCTTCTTAAAACATTTGGACTCTATATGGCCATCCCAATTGCAAAAGTTGCAATGTCTATCTGTCTTCTTCCCTTTGTTTTGATTTGCCTTATTATTTTGGTGATTTGATTTTTCAGTTTGCGGCTCAAATTTCTTAGGGCCCTTGTTTGGTTTAGGACCATATTTTTTAGGATACTGCTTCTTGGGATTCTTTTGATACGGTTGTTGTTGAGCTGCTAAGGCTTTCTTAGAAGCGTTTCCAGCAATGATAAGACCAAGGTGTAAAAAATTTTCTTGTTCTCTTATCAAATAATCACAAAAGGAATCAAAAGAGGGATTCTTGTAGGTGATTCCTAAAGAAATGATGGCTTATATAGTGGCATGGAAGGCAGAAACAAATACAGAGTATGCAGGGCCAAGCTTAGTAAGAATGCAATAGATGAGGCTACCATCGTCCTTTTTGATCTTACAACCTTCTAAAAGAATTCTGAGGGTCTTAAATTTGGACAAAAAATCTTCAATGGAGGAGAAATTATTGGGGTCCAAAGTAAGCAACTCATTTTCAAGCTGGTGGGCCCTAATTTGATTTTTAATACCAAAAACAGTTTTTAGCTTTTCCAGAGCTTCATCAGGGGTGTCAATGTCAAGGATATGAAATCGAAGATCTTGAGCAATGGGCATTCCTATCAACCCTCGTGCTTGATCTTGTTTATTTTCCCATTTAGCAGCTTTATCATCATCTGAAGGTTTAGTTTCTTGTCATGTGTCTATTCTATAAAGCCCTTTACTTCTAAGTATATCTAACATGTGAGGTAGCCATTGGAAATAATTGGTGTTGTTAAGAATAACCTACCATGCACTTTCCATTTAAAAATAAAAAATAAAAATTGAAGCTGAGAAAAGCTAAAACTAACTGCTCCAATGGAAATATCTCGAAAAATTAGGTCGTTTCAAAAAAAACGGCTTGAAAAACGGCTTCCGGATGAAGAAGTTATGCCTTTTGAAAAATCTGAGTTGTAGAAGCCGAATAGTTACGGGAACGGGATGAAGTGTGGCTTTAAAAAAAAAACCACCCCTTTTAACAAAAAAATTTTACAAAAGAAACTTGAGAAGGAGACTTGAACCCCAAGACCTCTATTCTCATAAACTAACCCCTCACTAAGTGAGATAGTAAAAGGATCACGTTATTGTATGAAAGGAGGAAGGGGGGAATTTTTTTTTTTTTTTACTCTTCGACGTGCATGCTTTTTTCTGCACAAAAAACACCAAAACCAAGCAAAAAAAAACAAAATTCAAATCCTTACGGTAGAATGTTAGATTTTTGGTTAGCCTTACTGGCAACTACCACTTTTTTCACTATTTCTGATTTCCCGAGATCGCACAAAGACGCGGGGAAAGAGCATACTTAGCAAAAAAAATCCCTTTTCCCTGTTTCTGATTTGCCGAGATCGCACACAGCGCACAGCAAAGAGCATACACAGAGAAGAGGGTATAGATCCGGAAAATAAATAAAACCTAAAAACTGAAAATGAAAAGAGGGAACCGAAATAACCAAAACTATTAACAAATATAACTGCAAAAGAGATGCGTTATACCTCCAGAGCTAAACTGTCATAACTTGGGTAGCTGAAAACCTTTTCGCATGAAATGAAAGGTGTTCCTCACTATAAAAGATGCTCCAGACACAACCGAGCAGTTCTCCAAGCCCAAAAATGTTCAGAAATAGTAGATCTACAAAACGGAATTCGCATGCAGTCAAACCGGCTTCGGATTTTGATCAACAACGAACGCGGCCCTCAAAATAGCTCTGATACCATGTAGGAATTTATAGGGTAAGTTCCTTAGATCAAGAACCAAAGGTCATCGCTCACAAACAGATCACAAATCAGTACACCAATATAATCACGTGGCTAAAACCCTCAAAGAGGGAAACAGTCCACGGCCTAAGCCAATGCGGCCACTTTAGGCAATTTATTAATATAAAAATAAAAGTTACATATGTTTCTCTCATAAACGGTTACCCGAAAAATGACCCTTCATGCTCTTTAAATAGAGATCATGGACCAATCGGGTGTTAAGCCATGGATCAAGTGTCGTTAATACCAAGGTGAGAGATAACCGTCAAATCACTACAAATTGTGATCGTCGGATTATAAGTTACAAATGTACATGGTAAATAAACACACTTTACCTAACTCTACACTAGAATAAGTTATTCTTAACTATTTCCTTTGTGTCGGAATATCCTAACAAGATGAGGCTTTATTTCTAAGCCTAACTTTTTAACCAAGGATTCTAAGATTAAATTTGGTTGAGATCCTAAATCAAATAGAGTTTCCACTTTTTTATGGTTTATGACAACTCTAATATGAAATAACTCAATTCTCTTTCGTTCATTAGGAAGAGGCTCATCTGTTGAACTAGTGCTTGCATGTAATTCAGAATTAACATGAAGAGAAAGAGTACCTTTTGTGCCTTCTGTTGTGATTAATGTCTCGTCGCCAGAGTCGGATCCAAGGTCTTGTTGCGCGGTTGCCACCGTCTTCTATTTTCCTTTTCCACCATATCTCTTTGGCTTCTTTTCCGTGTACATCTTCCAATAGTGACCATCATCATGACCTTGGTTTTTGCAGTGAGTGCAATAAGGATTTTCTCCTTCATCTTTCTTGGTTGATGCCGTCTTCTTTTCCTTTCCCTTCCTTTTCCTTTGGATTTTCCATTTGAAGGTTTGAAATGTGGTTTCTTTGAATTATCATCTCTATCATTTTTTCCCATGTTTTCAAGATGAATGGCCTTTACAAGAATTGACTTTATTAATGAAAATGAGCAACTCTTAGATGAGAGACTCCACCTAGAGACTGCCACTGCAGAACACTCAACCTCAATCACATTACAAAGCGTGAATATATAGTCTTCACACATATAGGGAAGTTAGAACAACTTACCTAAGGAATAGGAACTAATTCCTAATCTAAGGTTCAGGCGAACCGACTCTCTCCTAGATTACATTCTCCATTATCTTCAACACTCCCCCTTAATGGAGAAAGGGTTCACTAGAACTCCTAACATCTCCCTAAATGACTCAAATTTAATTCTTCCAAGAGGCTTAGTAAAAAATTTAGCAGCATTATCAAAAGTATTACAATATTCAATATGAATTTCCCTTGACTGAACCTTCTCCCTAACAAAATGAAACTATGTATTAGTAAAAAATTTAGCAGCATTATCAAAAGTATTACAATATTCAATATGAATTTCCCTTGACTGAACCTTCTCCCTAACAAAATGAAACTATGTATCAATATGCTTTGTTTTTTTATGAAACACTGGATTATTTGCAAGTTTGATGGAGCTATGGTTGTCACATATGATAATTGTTGCATCTTTTTTTTCTTCTCCGACATCTTGGAGAAGTCTCCTCAACCAAACTGCCTCACATGTTGCCGCACACATGGCTTGATACTCAACTTCTGTTGAAGACAAGGATACAGTTTTCTACTTCTTGTTGCTCCATGCAATGACCCCGGACCCAATGTTGAATTCATAGCCTGTTATGAATCGTCTATCATCTAGATTTTTGGCCCAACCGGAGTCTGAAAAACCTGTCAATCTAACATCAAACAAATTGGTATATATAATACCAAAGTCTAAGGTTCCTTGAAGATACCTTAAGACACCTTTCGTTGTAACCCAATGACTCTCAAGAGGCTTTGACATGGATCGGCTCAATACATTGACTACATAAGCCAGATCTGGCCTAGTTGCAGTAAAGTAAATTATACTTCCAACTAGTTGTCTATACAATGTTTCATTTGCCTCCTTAGAACCATCATCATTCTGAATTTTGGTATTCTGCTCTAAAGGCAGTACTGCAGCTTTGCACTGATCCATCCTGAAATTTTTCAGTAAACTCCTGACATACTTTCCCTATGACAGAAAAGTATGGCCTGAATCTCTCCAGACTTCAAGACCCAAACAATAGTGTAGCTCTCCAAGGTATTTAATCTCAAAAACCTGTGACATCTGCTATTTTATTTCTTTAATGATTTCATCGGCATTTCATGTAATGATAATATCATCTACATATAAAGAAATCAAAACAATTTGTCCCTCTTTATCAAACACGGTATACAGATTAGGATCATTCTTGCTTCTTTTATAACTATGTTGCGGGAAAAATGAATCAATTTTATCATACCATGACCTAGGTGCCTGTTTTATTCCATACAATTATTTCTTCAATCTACATACTAAATATTCTTTCCCCTATTTAAAAAACCCCTCGGGTTGCTCTAAATACACTTCTTCTTTCAATTCCCCATTTAAAAATGCAGATTTCACATCTAGCTGGTGTATCTTCCAATTATGTTTGGTAGCTAAAGAAATTAACATTCCGATTATGTTTAGTTTAGCTACATGGGTGAAGGTTTCCTCATATTCTATACCTTGTTTCTGTGAGTACCCCTTTGCAATCAGCCTAGATTTATATTTATCTATACTCCCATCTGCTTTAAATTTAGGCTTGTATAGTCATTTTCAACCTATGGGTTGTTTTCCTTCAGATAATTCAACTAAATTCCAAGTTCTTTTTTTAAAGTATTGATTAATATTCCTCTTCCATGGCTTCCCTCCATTCATTATATTGGTTGCTTTCTTTATAACTAGAGGGTTCAACAACATTTAACATACTAGTTATAAGAGAATTTTAACTATATCTCGCTGGCAATTGATTTTTCCTACCTGATCTTGTGAGTGGTGGAGTGGCTTCAAACATGTTCTGATCGTACCTTTGCGTACTTGTCTTGGCTACTGCATATGTACCATCTGCTTCTTCCTTTTCCTACTGTTGTTGCTCATGGTTGTCCCCAGTTTCATCACTACCTTCTTCCATCGACAAAGGAATGTCCCATTCTTCATTGTTGTTATCATAATTTCCATCATGAACCTGCCCATGGAAAACTACATCTCTACTTGCAAAGACTTTATGAGAAGAGGGATCAAACAATTTATAAGCTTTAAACTTAGTATAATACCCAACAAAAGTGCATTTAATGGCCTTTGAATCCAGTTTCTTCCTATCCTCCTTTGGAACATGAGCAAAATCTTTGGAGCCAAAAAATCTTAAATGTTTAACTACAGTCTTAAAACCTAATAAAGCTTCAAATGGAGTTTTAAACTCAAGACTTTTTTTTGGACTCATGTTTTTCAAATATACTTCAGTATTTATTGCTTCCGCCCAAAAACCATTAGACAAACTCTTACCTTTTAACATGTTGTGAGCACACTCCACAAGGGTTCTATTCTTCCTCTTTGCAACCTCGTTCTGTTGAGGAGTGTGTGGTACTGTAAATTGTTGCAATATCACATGGTCCTTGCCATGTTTGATGAAAGCAACCTTCTTGTATTCTCCCCCTTGATCTAAGCGGAGAATCTTAATGAATTTACATGCCTACTTCTCAATCGTGCTTCTGAATTTTTTAAAGTATTCAAAAGTATAACTCTTTTACTATAAAATATACCCACGTAAATCTCGTACAATCATCAACAAATAATAAGAGATAATAAGCACCTCCCAATGACCTTGTCTGCATTGGCCCACATAAATCAGTGTGGACTAACTCTAGTATATCTCTCTTCTTTCTATCTACATTTACAAGAAACCCATATTTGTGCATCTTCCCAAGAGAACATGCTTCACAATCAACATGAAAATTCTTTAAAACAAGGAGACCATTGACCATACCTCTTTTTTTAAGTAGCAACACATCATTGAAATTAATATTGTTGAATCTCCGATGCCATAAATCTTCTGCAGTCATACCTGATGATATCAATGCTTGGTTTGGCGCACTTCTCACATTCATCTTGTACAAACCTCCCTCTCGAATCCATGTCGCAATTGCCTTCATATAATCCAACAGATCTTTAATAACACAATAAGACTTTAAAAACTCTACCTTAAGATTTTGATATGTATTCATAGAAACAGAGATTAGATTATTTTTTATTCCAGATACATACATTACATTTTTGATATGCCTAATATTTCCATCAGGAAATATGAAGGGAACATTACCATACCCTTTGATTTGGTACCCTCTATCATCACCAAGATAGATTTGCACCATTGTTGGTTTCTTTGAAGTTTTCAAACCACCGTCTATTACCTGTCATGTGAGTGGAAGCTCTTGAATCCCCAAACCATGTATTTGCTTCATCATTCTCATCAGAATCAGCCATAAATAGTCTGAAGTCCTTATTATGATCATCATCAGCAAAGTGTCATGCATGCCTCTTATGTCTATGTTGAGTTTCAACAAGCCTCTTTTTATGACAAATATTTGCAATATGACCAACTTTACCACAATAGAAACATTTTGTTCCTAAATTGTTTATGTTTGAAGACATACCTTGAGATGGCATACCTTGAGGTGGCTTTCTCTGTGGTGTACCTCCGCCTTTTTGTCCCGCATTTTCCTTCCCTCTGGAGGGCTTCTTCTTCACCATTAAAGCAAGATCTGAACTCTGGGATTTCAGAGTCATTCGCCTTGCTTCCTCTTGCATCAAAATCTCGGTCAATTCTTCAAATTTGGGGGCTTTCTCTCTCGCATTCAAGCCCGTGATGAACTTATGAT
The DNA here is from genome assembly GCA_034641835.2 of Pinus albicaulis. Classification (NCBI taxonomy): domain Eukaryota; kingdom Viridiplantae; phylum Streptophyta; class Pinopsida; order Pinales; family Pinaceae; genus Pinus; species Pinus albicaulis. Next base: position 820,605,775 of record CM076581.1, on the reverse strand, counting down.
AGTCAGCAGTCATACCATTCATGGTAATCGTGATCATATCAGTGTTTCACACTACCTCCCCTATGTCACCAAGCTTGTCTTTGAGGTCCTTGATGCGAGAGATGAACGCAGCTACTGATTCATTTTCCTCCATTTTAATGGAGAGAATCTTGATTTTCAGAAATAAAAGACGATTTGTTTTTTGATCTTGTACAGATCCTTGAGGGTTTTCCAAATCTCGTTTACTGATTTACACTCTCTGATGTGAGGTATAATGCAGTCTTTCACTGACAGTTCCAACAACACTTTCGCCTTATTCTCCCTCTTCTCCCAATCCTAAATTGTCGCAGTTGATCTACCTCCTATAATTGTCGGTTTCAATTCATCGCCATTTACAATCACCCATGCACTTTTCCCCTCCAGCAAAGTCTGCAACTTGAATTTCCAATTGGAATAATTGGAATCGTCGAGTTCATTTCTCTCATTCAAGTATGCTTTAACCATTTGATTATTCATCTTGAAAAAATAGACTCCAACCTCCAGCAACTTAAAAGAAACACAGATCTACCCCAAATCTTGAAAGAAGCGAAAACAAATAACTTCTTTCTCTTAAAAAAAACTTTTCAAATGTTGCCCAAGTACCTTTCCTCTTTAAAAAAAAATTATTATAACTCAAAGGATATCAAATTTGAATGACTTACAAATCTCTGATCTTTGATCTTCACTAGGCATTTAGTGAATGGAAATAAAAAATCTCCATACCAAACCAAATTGAACTTTAAGTTACCTTGGAGGATGAAATTATGCCTTCAGTGATCTAAATGACAAGCTTACACCTTTAGCTCTGGTGAAGCACAATACGACAGAGAAGGTCGCATCGAATTTCTCCCTTGTTCCCAACCACGAATGGACTTGATAACTTGGATCTATTACGGCATTCATCAATGAGCTCGATCCATTGCTATTGCCTACGCCTCCTCTGCCACAGCCCCCTCTGCTAGTGTAGTAAACAACATGCGGTCCTCTACGCAACACGGGTCCTCCACCCAGGCTGCGAGCACAATCCACGCAGGTTTACACCATAGCATATTGCAACGGCCACGCCTACGCCTACGCGTTTTGTAGATCCCAACAGCACCGGCTGCTACGGCGCTCCACTGCCTATGTCTCCTCTGCCACGGGCGCTCCACTGCCTACGCCTTCTCCCTGCAGCAAGAAACGAGCAACAACTCCTCTGGGCTCGGCCTCCACGACCTCCACGGCCTCTATGCAGGCTCGGCCTCCATGACCTCCACAGCCTCTATGCAAGCTCGGCCTCTACTCGGCCTCCACGGCCTCTACGTAGGCTCGGCCTCCAACGGACTTCTCCCTGCATCAAGCAACAAGCAACAACACTTTATCACGGGCTACCACGACCTCCACGGCCTCCTTTGTTGGCGTAGCAAGCAAACAACACGGGATCCAGCGATGCTCTTTCTCTGCCACGGTGCTCCTCGAGCACGGGCTCACAGGCTCCTATTTCGGCGACTGAACCAATATGTATCAATATGGTTCCAACAACTTTACCACGGGTTTCCACGACCTCCAACGCTCATGTCCCACCAGGCATGTCAAAGGCCCAATTCTTAACCAATCACCAAATCCGCACTGATAGGGACAAAAAACGTTTTTTAGAAGTCTGGGTGGATCAGCGCCCCTTTTTCCTCATGGATCAACACTGATCAGCACATTTTTGCCTCCAAAATTAGCGTTGATCCAATAGCTTTACAGAGAAAACAACTCTGACTCCTCGCAACTAGGGGCCTCTCTTTTTCCACCTAGACTCTCATAGAGGGATCAAAGCATTCTGGCTTTGACCCACCAACCCTAGAGACACTCACACAGGGATCAAAGAACTTTGGCTTTGATTCACCAGCCCTGGAGCTTTGATACCATGATAAAAACACAAAAATTGACTTTATTAAGGAAACTGGGTAGCTCTCAGATGAGAGACTCCACCTGCAGACTGCCATTGTAGAATGCTCTACCTCAATCACATTACAAAGCGTGAATATATAGTCTTCACACATATAGGGAAGTTAGAACAGCTTACCTAAGGACTAGTAGCTAATTCCTAATCTAAGGTTCTACCTCAATCACATTACAAATCATGAATATATAGTCTTCACACATATAGGGAAGTTGGAACAGCTCACCTAAGGAATAGGAACTAATTCCTAATTTAAGGTTCGAGTGAACCGACTCTCTCTTGAATTACATTCTCCATTATCTTCAACAATTTTACCTCTTCATATAGTCTAAGTCACAATGCAAATGAAAAATTTAAATTGCATCGTCGAAAATTGTAGCACCCAATTGGAGATGAAATTTGCATATATTGATATTTCTTCATTATTATATTTGTTGTTAGCAGGATGTAACATATTTAATTTAGTTTTTTTTTGTTGACTTGTTATTAATTTTCTTTGAATAAAAAAATTTAAATTTTATGCAAAGTTTAACATTATGAAATAAAATTTATTATTTTTAAATAAAATTTAAATTTATTTGTCTCAAATATTATTGGTTCAAATGTTTCACTTCTTATTGTGTAATGATGACAAAAACTCACTTCAATGTACTGCATCATTAATTACTATTGTACATTCCACATTATTTTTATTATTTATTAAATGATGGACGAGTTAGCATTTAATGTGACATGGGAGGGTGGTCCTCGACCTCTTGATGTGTGAAAACGAAGGGTTGTTCATTATTGATGGGTCATATCTATTTCATCCTTTCAACTATTGGCGACCTACGTATTAGTGTACCTAGTAACCTCATGATTATGAACCTATAATATTTTTTTATTAAATTATAAGTTGTTGTGTTGTGCATATTTTATTATGCACTTTTCTAATGTATCGCATTTAAAGTGTCTCGACCTCTTAATGTGTGAAAACGAAGTGTTGTTCATTATTGACGACTAATAGCTATTTCAGTCTTTAAACTATTGGTGACCTATGTATTAGTGTATCTAGTAACCTCATGATTCTGAAGCTATATTATTTTTTTATTAAATTATAAGTTGTTGTGTTGTGCATATTTTATTATACACTTTTCTAATGTCACGACAATATAGTGCTCACAAATCTAGTTTGTGCTTATGTACAAAACTATTCTCTAAGAAATAATTAAACATTAATAATGTGTACATGTGAGTAGAGAATTGAGGCGTTCATGGGCCAAAGTGGGCCATTGGTCTGTTGAAAATTTGTGAGTCAAGGGAAAAGTAATGGGCAAATGAAAAAAAATTATTAGGTTTTTATTAATATATTAAACTTTTCAATTCTTCAAGTTGTTAAAATAAATAAATATACATGAAAAAATATGAGTATGTTGGAAAATAATCACAATCCCAAACTTAAAAAAATTAAAGTAATATTAAAATAAAGGTTGGAAGCAAATCATGTGTCAAGCATAACATAGATAGAAATAGACAATTACAATAAAATTTATTTATGAAGTATTTCATCTATGTGTGACCATAGTAATATAAAGGTTTAATATAATAATAAAGTAAGCACTGTGTAAGCTTTTTATGTTAGGTAATTTAAATTTTATGAAAAAAAACCAAAAAATGTATTTAAAAGAAAATTCATAAAATGGGATATATTTATAAAGGGAAAATAATTAACAAATTGTTATCAAAATCTTTAAACTTTGCAAATTGCATAACTTATTCTAGAACTATTGATTAAAAAAAAAAATTCAAATTGAATGTAAAATTCTTTAATTGTACCAACAAAAGCTCTACATGGTGGATAGATATTGTCCTTTTCATAAGTCAAATTAATATTTCTATAAAGTGTAAAATTCGATAGAGAAATTATCCTTCATAACTTATTTTGGTTATCAAATGACAATCTTTTTTATTAGTCATAACTTATAAAAACGGTTCTTTAAAGTTATAAAATAATATTCCTAAATATTTATTTCTAATTTTAAAATATATATATAACACATTATTGTAAATTTTAACTTCTATTTTATTCACAAATTTCATGGAGCATCCCGGTTATGGTTTTCCTTGTGGAGAATTTATGCCTTTTACGAATATTTTCGGCAGTTATTAATAAGTATTAACAAGATCCTCACTCACCATATTTTCAAGGGGCACATGCAGATTGTGTTATGTTAAAAGAAATTTGATATGCATCAGCAACTCATTTTGCTTTTTTTTGTTTTTGGGAAGTTTTATTTTTTTATTTTTTTTTTATTTTGAAAAAATCAATAATTTATACACATAGTTTCGATGGAGCTAGAAATCAGATTTTCAACACAAATTTTAATCATATTTAATATATATATATATAACTAAGTTAAAATAATAATAATAATAATAATAAATAAATAAAATAAAATAAGAAGATAGATTTTCAATCAAACCTCAATATTTAATATACACATTGAAAATAGAATAAAAAAAAAAATTAAAAACATCTTTTTATAAATAATTAATTAAATAGTATACTCATGAAAAATAAAATAAAAGAGATTTTAAAAAACATTTTCATATTTTATAAATAATAAGTTAAATAGTAAGTAAAAAAAATTAATAAAAATAAGAAGTAATATAAATAAATTTCAAAATTGTATGTGAAAATAGTATTTGGTTTTATGTATAATATTAAATGCTAATAAAAGTATATAATTTTAATGTAAAGATTTATTAATGATCACAAAAATATATATATAATTTTTTTTTAAATATTATTCAAGTTAAAATTGTTTTTTGGTTTTGGAGTAAGATTTAAAACTACTTCTAATTATATTAGAGTTTATTTTTCTAGGACATAAGAAAATAAGTTAACTACTCAAAATCTAGTATGGCAAGAGTGAAAGTCTACCATTTTTATAGAGTGAGTAGTCTTTTAAGTGCGATTTTTTGGAAATTTTTCGATTTATTTTTCAATCTAATTTGTCTAGAATCTAGCAAGGATTCATTGAAACCACAAGTTTGGGAGTTGAACTCCTCACAATCGAAGTGTGCCATGGTTTTTTAGGGTGTTGAATCCATACATGCATACAAAAAACCAGTTAAATAACACAAATCAAGATTTGACCACAAATGTTTTTTTGTCGAATTCTAGCCAGAAATACCCTCAAAACTCTAAAAAAAACGCACTTAAAGATTACCCTCAAAACTCAAAAAAGACACACTTAAAGATTAAGCATTTCATAAAGCACCAAATAATCATTTTAAACGGTATGGTTTTTCTTGAATAATTATGATAAGTCAACCCACATTTATGAATAGTAGCCGACAATGGCCATCCTTATTACCATTAGACTAACCCAACCATTTAATTTAAATGGATAATAAATGTACATAGCCTTAGGACACCAATGCAATGAAGAAAAATAACTTTGGCAACAAGGTTGAATAAAATTCAAATTTTAAGGTTGAAAGTAAACTTTTTGACTTAGAAACTTTTTATTTACACAAATAATCATACTTATTTACACAAATAATCATTCCAATTTATAAATTTATCTTATCCTCATGATGAACCACACTAGCTGGTTCAAAAAGCGTCGACAAAATTTTCTTACATGTGATTTTCACCAAAAATTCTTATATGCAATTTATGGATTACAGAAGCCAAATTCATAAAATTACAAAATAATTTAATAAATTTTATCACAACTTTTCATTTAAAAAAAAAAACTAAAAATATCATTTTCGATTAAATCTTAAACACACATAATATTTGTAATTTAAAAATCCTAAGAATCTAACACGACACTTATCAGTATAGTTATTAAATATCAATATAATTATTAAATGATAATAAATTTTATGAAAAAAATAATAAGATGATCATGATATCTACCACTTATGTTATAAATTTAATTTTTTTTTCTTAAAGACTCTGTGGAACAAGCCATCCGACATTGAAGAGCTTTCCTATGGAGCACGCGAGAACGCGTAGATGGAAAAGATAGAGCGAAGCTAACGTTTAAAATAAAAACAATTGAAAATATTTAAAACAGATTCGCCTCTATAGCTCAGTGGTAGAGCGTCAGTCTTGTAAACTGAAGGTCCGTAGTTCGATCCTGCGTGGAGGCATTTTAACTAAACCGTGGCTCGTCTCCCGTAACCGTATTTTGTCATGAACCCCGCTATTTTCTTTAGGTAGGATTTTTGCAATCTCGTCGCACATAATATTTCAGGGTTTTCTTCTATATTATGAAGTTTCGAGGACATTTAATCTCGTGGTTCTGAAAGTATTTAAGATTTACTTCTTAAAGTAATTTAAGGTTAGGGATAAGTACATGTGTTTTAGGAATGTATATGCTATTTTTCTCTAATATTATTAGATTATTTATAGTCCTAGGAATGTATATGTTATTTTTCTCTAATATCATTAAATTATTTATAGCTTACTTTCGAAGTTTCGAGGACATTTACTCTCGTGGTTCTGAAAGTATTTAAGATTTACTTCTGAAAGTAATCCTAGGTTAGGGATAAGTACGTGTGTTTTAGGAATGTATATGCTATTTTTCTCTAATATTATTAGATTATTTATAGTCCTAGGAATGTATATGTTATTTTTCTCTAATATCATTAGATTATTTATAGCTTACTTTCGAAGTTTCGAGGACATTTACTCTCGTGGTTCTGAAAGTATTTAAGATTTACTTCTGAAAGTAATCCTAGGTTAGGGATAAGTACGTGTTTTAGGAATGTATATACTATTTTTCCCTAATATCATTAGATTATTTATAGCCCATTGCGAAGGGTGTATGAGCTTTTAGGAAGAATAAGTTATTTTAACATCCATGAGGCTAAAGATAGTCTATGGGATAAATTGCTTCTCTATTTGGCTCTTGTATTCTACCCTTTCCCGTAACCGTATTTTGTTATGAGGGTTTTCTTCTATATTATGAAATTTCGAGGACATTTAATCTCGTGGTTCTGAAAGTATCTAAGATTTACTTCTTAAAGTAATCCTAGGTTAGGGATAAGTATGTGTTTTAGGAATGTATATGCTATTTTTCCCTAATATCATTAGGCTATTCATAGCCCATTGCAAAGGGTGTATGAGCTTTTAGGAAGAAGAAGTTATTTTAACATCCATGAGGCTAAAGATAGTCTATGGGATAAATTGCTTCTTTATTTGGCTCTTGTATTCTACCATTTCCTGTAACCGTGTTTTTTTATGAGGGTTTTCTTCTATATTATGAAGTTTAGAGGACATTTAATCTCGTGGTTCTGAAAGTATCTAAGATTTACTTCTTACAGTAATCCTAGGTTAGGGATAAGTACGTGTTTTATGAATGTATATGCTATTTTTCCCTAATATCATTAGATTATTCATAGCCCATTGCGAAGGGTGTATGAGCTTTTAGGAAGAAGAAGTTATTTTAACGTCCATGAGGCTAAAGATAGTCTATGGGATAAATTGCTTCTCTATTTGGCTCTTGTATTCTACCCTGTCCTGTAACTGTATTTTGTTATGAACCCCACTATTTTTCCATAGTCTTTAGGTAGGATTTTTGCAATCTCGTCGCACATAATATCTAAGGGTTTTCTTCTACGTATTATGAAGTTTTGAGGACATTTAATCTCGTGGTTCTGAAAGTATCTAAGATTTACTTCTTAAAATAATTGTAGGTTAGGGATAAGTACGTGTTTTAGGAATGCATATGCTATTTTTCCCTAATATCATTAGATTATTCATAGCCCATTGCGAAGGGTGTATGAGCTTTTAGGAAGAAGAAATTATTTTAACGTCCATGAGGCTAAAGATAGTCTATGGGATAATTTTCTTCTCTATTTGGCTCTTGTATTCTACCCTTTTCCTATGAAGTTTCACAATAAACTCTCTCAGCTTCTTGACAAAGCCCTTATTGAATAGAATATCCCAACAGCTAGATGCCAAAATATTTGCATAACTTTCCCTATTGTCTTTGAAGGCATCAAATTCTAAAATGAAATGCTTTTCTGTTTCCACTTTTCCGGAAGAGTAAAAAATACACACTCTTTCCTTCCACACTTCTTTTGGCCTATTCCAGTGCCCTGTTTCACAACGGACTTGATGCGAATTAGTCCTTAATTGAGCGATAAGAATTTTGGCTTTCCAAGAAATATTGGCCCCTATGTACACTTTTTGTTGATGATTATGAGAGGGATTAAACTTTTCAATATAATACTTTTTCTCTCCCTAACTCCTTCTCCCAAGTACATTTGTGAAACTTATCCATAACAAAAGTTTTTATCTTTTCATTGTTTATGGGACACGTGCTCAAGCAAATGCCCCATTTGCTAAACCATTTGTTATTTTGCCGCATCCAAGTCTTCTTTCTTGTGCAGAATATGTCGTGAAACACAACCTTAGGCCATCTACCCTCTTCCATTTGCTCAATTTTTTTTAAATACCTTATGACTCGTACCATAACTATTGCTTCAATAAGAGAAACCCCTATTTCACTTAACAAGATAGCATAAGGAACTGCACTTTTCATTTTGAATTTGTTTGTAATCAAACGCTTCTAAATTTTCTCAACTTGTTTCCACTGCATGTCAGATGTACTGCTGGCCCACAGTTCACAACCGTAGAGAATCACCGGAATCACTAAAAGCCCAAAAAGAGTTAGAGTGGTTTTCCAGTCCCATAACTCTGCCTCTCTACACCTATTTGAAAAGCATAAAATGATTTCCAACCCCCAAAAGGTCTTTTCTTTCTACATTTATCCCAACATAGACATCTATTGAAGTCATTTCCGAGGTATTTGTAATCCGCAACTTCTTCCAGAATGTTGCCTTCAAAGTAGAATTTATGTTGGTTATAGTTTCTTTTTTCTTTTGTTAGATAAAATCACTACTTTCGTTTTGTTGATATTGACTTGCATCCCCACATTTCTACAAAAATTCTCATGGGAAAGTAAGTGCTCTTGCAAACCAAGATCATATTTAGCAATTAGAATAAGGTCATATGCGTAGAAAAGAAGCCTTATAACAAACTTTCCCAAATGTATACCATCACCCCCTTGCGAATTTAACCACTCTTCAAGTTTGTCGATATATAAACCAAAGAGGGTAGGAGACAATGGGAAACCTTGTTTGACCCCGATGTCACTTCTAAAACTTTCAGAAATGCCTTTTCAAGTTCTGATTTTGACTTTCACCTCTTTGTACAACCTATGCACAACTGCTTTCAAATGCCTGGGAACCCCAAGTTCCTCCATTTTGTGCCAAAGCTTATCCCTAGGAACTGTGTCAAAGGCTTTTCTGAAATCAACAAAGCAACAAAAGACTTCTTCCTTTTTATCCAAAACTTTCTCAATTATATGCCTTAAAGTTATACCATGATCAATTGTGGAATGTTTAGGTCTAAAACCCGCTTGTCCTTTAGCATGTTTATCTCTTTCTTCTGCCCACTTGCTAATTTTATTTTTTAACATGATTCCAAATAACTTTGCAAACAAGGGGTTTATCATTATGGTCCTATAGTTGGAGGGATTATTGACGTCACCACTCTTGAAAAGAGGTATTGCCAAACTAGTTGTCTAATCAGTGCGGAACCACTATTGTATGATGTTGAAAATTTTGTAATGTGAGGTGCAATAACTTTTAAGCCCCACTTTAGATACTCTACTTTGAGTTCAACTAGGTCTTTTGCTTTTCCAAAACCCAACTTCTTGATACCTATCTCTACCTCTTGCATCGTGAAGAGTTTTGTATCAGTGTTGACCAAGAGAAGGGTCAACCTTGGGATCATGCTCATAAAGTTGTCTTGCATAGTCAAACCATTTAGAAGATGTAATATTGTTTTCAGATTGCATCTTTCTCAGTTGGAGCTCCTTCCAAAATAATTTGGGGTTATTTTTCCCAAGGAAGATTAGTTCTTCTTTCCTTGAAACCATGAAATCGACCTTTTTCTATCTTAATATCAGCTTGTGAGCTTTGAGCTTTATGTTATCCTTGTTTGACTCTTTCCACATTCTCCTTGCATTTTTGCATTCCTCATCAAACCAAGCATGAACCGGAAAGTAATTTTTTTCAGACTTCTTACTTTTTTGCTCTTTTTCACTCTACAAGTGCGCTTTGAATTAAATGAGTTAATTTGTGACTATGCAAGGCTTGAAATGGGATTTTTTCTTTCTCGAAGAGCCTCTCTAGCGCTAATTTGAATGTATTACAATTTTCTGGAGTCAAAAGAATTTTTCCCTTTGGAATATTTTGTTGAACACACTAATTGTTTGACCCTAACTGCTTCTTTTCAGTCCAAGAGAAGCTTAAATCAATTGGCTTGTGATCTGATTTTAAGTCCCAAAGTTGATCTCCAATCAAAAATTCCTCCATTTTCTCACACAGACTATGTGAGCAAATTACATAGTCTACTACTCTTGCTCCATTGTAAGTATTGCAAGTGAAATTGCCAAATTTTCCCATCTATTCAAACCATTACAAATGACTAAATTGAAAGCCCCACATAGAGTAAGCAATCGTTCACCAAAGATATTACAGCCCTTGTCCTCTGAAATTCTTTCTCACTAATGATTACTCTCTTCTGTAAGCAAGATAGGGTCGCAGTCTTGCAACAAAGATAGCTTGCTCACTTGCAGTCCTTGCATTGAAATCAACCACTATAATCACTTCACCTAGTTGAGAATATGTTGTAATATCTGCCTTTAAGCCTGCAAAAAGATCTTCGTGGTCAAGCCCTCTATTTTTGTAGATTTTTGAAACTTGCGGCACAAAATAACATGTTGCAATTTTGATGTGATTTCCATTTTTTGATATTTTAAACCAAATGAGTTGTTTATTTGTGTCTTATTTTTCTAGTTGAATGGAACGACCTTATTTTTCTCTCACTAATACCATGACACCCTCATGTCCTTTTCCATTCCCTGCTACCTTGTTCCACACTGCCATCTTCCAGTACCCTTCAAACAAAGGTGTCTTGCACCCTTCATGCACAAGTGTTTCTATGAGGCAAATTATGTCTCTATTTTTTGCCATAGGCCCTAACCCAAGTCCTCATCTCCATGGATAACCTCTGCAGTTCCAAAAAACTAAACTTAAGGAAACCTGGGTATGACTTGATTGCTATTTGTTTTGACATGAAAGACTCACATTTCATTATTTGTCCCTGTTTTCCCATACTGGCCTTGCTTCCTGATTTCTTGTTAAAGAGTTTGTTGTCTCTTCTTTATTATCATCTTGCTACCATGTTTTGGAAGGAGGTACAAATCGTGTTATCACAACTTTACCCTTATAAATCCATGCTATTTTTCCCTCATATCTTGCTTCCCTAACCTTTGACATTTCCTCCCTCCTTTCCTCTTGTTGCCTTATATGCTATTTTTCCCTAATATCATTAGATTATTCATAGCCCATTGCGGAGGGTGCAGGAGATTTTAATGCCCATTGCAATGACTATGAGTTTCAAATATAGGTGTTTGTTCCTAATATCTTTAGATTATTCATAGCCCATTTCGGAGGGTGCACAAGCTTTTAATGCTCATGCAATGACTATGATTTGGCAATATGGGTGTTTGGAATGTGAAATTTGATGTTGTTTTTGAAGAGTTTTGAGTTGGAAATATGGGTGTTTGGAATTTGAAATTTGATGTTATTTTTAATAGTTTTTAAAATAACAATTAATGAGAGGAATTGGAACGATAAAGAGTTGAATTTGTGTTTACAATTTAAATATAGTAAGTATAAAATTATGCATTGTGAATTTTTTAATCTTAAACCATAAACAACATGCTTTTGTGTATGAACCTTAAAAAATTAGTGTGAACCATGGAACCTTGGAATCCTAAAACTAATGAAGTGTTCTTAGGAATTACAAAACCTTAGAACTAGCATAGTGAAACTTACAACCATAGGAACCAATAGCCTTCCTTGGAACTGTGAGACTTAGGAACCATTATGAGATTGACCTTGGAACCAAAGTCGAGGCCCTAATTACCTGGTGTATTACCTAGTAGAAGGTTTGTGCATATAGAGAGTAGATATAACACAAATGTACACTAATGTAGAGTGACCAAGGTGGAGATAGAGACATATCCTAAGTGAAATTTTGATGGATATTGTGTTGATTGTGAGTAGAGGGAACCTCTTATCTAGTTCTAATCATAATTAGAAGTAGCCCACAATAAGAACAAAAGGTGAAAAAGAATATTATTAAAGCCATTTCCATTTTTTATTTAAAAAATAAATGAACTTTTCCTCTCCATTATACTATATTATGCATAACGTGATGCATCCATAGACAATAACAACAACAACAACAAATTACGCATACTCACAACATACATAGAAAATGTAAGCCTCATAATAGGCATAGGGGGGTTTCTAGCAAAAGAAGTAATAGAAAAGGTTGGGGGTACAAGGAGACAAAGTAATACCTTAGCACAACGATGACATCAAATGAGCCTACTAAGATGGAACACACATTAATCAAGTGCTTTAATAACTTGAGAATCCAATAAGGATTAGGTCAATACAACATCTTAAACGTTTCTAAATTAATAACAACAAAATTAAAGTGTAGGCTCTTTGGAAAGAAATAAAGAACTAAAGTAAGCCATTAAATTGTGATCATATCCATGATAATTAGTCTCAACTAACCAAATTTCTTATGATTTTGAATATTCCACATAGCACTCATTGTATTTGGTTATGCTCACAAGGGTGAGGAAGTGGGATGGATACTAGTGAAATAAATCACATAGCATCAATCATCACCTTTGGGACGTGCACCAAGTAACTAGGACTTCTTGGGAGGTCACCCATCCCAAGACTCCTTTGGCTCAAGCATGCTTGACTATGGAATTTTTCCCCGCAATCAAGCCCACTTAACTTGCTATCCCATTTGCAAAACATTAGCAAGTATTATGCCATATGAACAATTTAGTTAGAGCTCCCTTCACTCATCACCTTTGGGGCTTTCTCTTTGTAACCATAAATTCTCAAGAGCTCACCCATCCTAAGACTCTTTTGGCTCAAGCATGCTTCATTGTGGATTTTTCCCCATAATCAATATTGCTTAGATTTCTACCCTATTTTCAAAACCTTAGCAAGTATATGTCATAAGAACTATTCAATGAGAGCTCCCTTCACTCTTTTCATTTGATTGAAGGGCTTTCAAAATGCAACGTATTAGGCATCATCAGGATTAATTGCATAGATTAAGTAGTTAAACTATGACCATATCCATGAGTATTAGTGGAAATTGAACAAATTTCTCATTATTTTGAATAGTCCACATAACACTCATTGCATCGGATGATTCTCATAGGGGTGAAGAAGTGGGGTTGATCCTAACGAAATAAATTGCATAGGATCAATCATCACCTTCAAGGCTTACATCTGGTAACTAGGATTTCCTGGGATGTCACTCGTTCCAATACTAAAGTGGATCAAGTGCACTTAACTATGGATATTTTCCATACAACCAAATCCACTTAGCTTACTACCTCGTTTACAAAACCTTAGAAAATTTTATGCCATATGAACTATTCAGTTAGAGATCCCTTCACTCGTTTCATTTAATTGAGGGGTTTTCACAATGCAACATATTAGGTATCATTTTTGGGGTTAACTTTATAGAGCAAGTCATTAAACTATGACCATATACATGAGTATCAGTCCCAATTGACCAAATTTCCCATGATTTTGAATATTCCACATAGCACTCATTACAATGAGTGATAATTATAGGGGTGAAGAAGAGGGATTGATATTAATGGAATAAATCGCATAGCATTAATATTCATCATTGAAATTTTCATATGGTAACCACATGTCCTTCCTAGATAAGTCCTCTTGGAAAAAATTATCTTTCAAAATAGATTGTAACTTCTTCTCTTTTCAGAGCATTAATCAATTCTTCCAAGTTCAGTTTAATAAGTTGAATATCCCTCTATTCTCCAGTGTCAGTTTATTTTGTTTTAGTTGTAATATTTGGAATTTTCATGTTGATGGTAGTCTTGTTTCCAAGATAATTTCCTTCCTGTAATGAATTCTTCAAAGATCATTTCAGTAATTTATGGCCATATATTGAAGAATAGAAGGGTATAAGCCAAAAAGTGGGGCATACGAAAATGTTGTGGTTTCTTAGAGCAATGTCCTTGTACCCTAAGTGTCTCCACCTTTTGTACATCTTGGAAACAAGGCCACTAGCAACATTGGATTTTTAAGCCACATTAGGCCACTTGGTTACCTTATTATCCACTCTTTGCACAATTGTTTCCAAAACTTCGTTGGGAAGAGTTTGATGGGAAAGGTATGCCTAAAAATCTAAAACTATGACCTAGTTTGATCTATGTTCAGCTAAGGTTTTCCAAACAACCTGAGTAGTGAAGTTTTTCTCTCTTCGGTTGTGCATATTATTCCATTGAATATTTAATCCTAACAATATGGGGAAAGTTTTTAAGTAATCAAACAAGATTCATGATTTTTCCTCTAGGTGAGTATTAAATCGTCTGGAAAGTCCCCATTATAATTTGAGCAACATTACTCTCTAGAATGGGAATATTCCTGGAATTTCACCTTGGACAACTTTCTAGGCCAAGAGGTAGCACAACGCTTCAGTTACCATGTACAAAATTTAAATCCGAACTAAGTGAAAAAATTTACCAAATATATCCAAATTGATATCATCCAACTCAAGAGCATCAATGGTGAGGCAAGTTGAGGTGCCTCCAAAAAAATGTTTTCACTGCTCTTGAGGAAAAATTCCCAAATACCAAGGTTGCAGCATTCAGAGAAAGAGGGAATTCTCTATTCAATCATGGGATTTTCAAAATTAAACATAATAGATATTTTTATTGTTTAATGAATCTAGCCCCTTCAATGGCTTCCCAAAAAAATTCTGATATATTTGCTTTCCACAGATAAAATCAATTGTCTTGAGTCTGAAGCCCACAATAAGAATTTTTTTTAAAGAATATTATTAAATACATTTCCATTTTTATTTTATTTAAAAAATAAATACTTTTTTCCTTTTAATTATATGTTATTATGTATAACATGATGCATTTCTAGACAATAACAACAAAACAAAAAATTATATATACTCACACTATACATAGATAACAAGAAGACTCATAATATATGTATGAGGATTTTGAGCAAAAGAAGGGAACACAAAAGGAGGGGGGGGGCATGGTAAACAATAGGGAAGGATAAAAAGTAGGACCTTAGCACACCAATGACAAAAAATGATCATATTAAGATGGATTGCACATTAATTAAGTGCTTGAAGAATAACTTGAGAATCCAATAAGGAATAGGCCAAGACAACATCTTCAATGTTTCTACATTAATAACAATAAAACTAAAGTGTAGGTGCTTTGAAAATAAATAAAGAACTAAAGTTGACATTAGTAGAGCTTCAAACAAATGGCTATAGGTGACCATAGACCAAGATATCATATAAGACCTAGAAGTGAGGCTAGAGAAGACCATCCAGGAACTAAATTTGTATTTTGACAAGTCGGAGTTGGAAAAAGTGAGCATTGAAAAATTCATCAAACAACTTGAAGGGGGGCACCTCCAAAAGAGGTTTCATCTCTAAAGGAGGCACAAATTATCCAAGAAATACTGACACTCAAGGAGATGAATAAACTATTAATCAGAGTTAGAAAAATGAACATTGACCTCGAGGAATAAATTAGGGAACACTATAACATGGGTAGGGTCAGTAGGAAGCGAACTAGGAGATGTTGGAATAGTTAAAAAAAATTATGCCTAGCGATGTCCAAATAATAATGTTGAAAGAAACAAAAGAGACAAAATATCACCAAGAATATCATAATCAAATCATTGAGATAATATATGAAAGGTGGAGATGCAATGGGAACAACATGAGGGTTATTAAAAGATACTTATTATGGACATGCCCTATATGATCTATAAAGGAGTAGGCAAAGTTGAAGGACAAGAAAGAAAGACAAACTGCTAAATTTCACCTTTTAGAGAAATAATGATGAAGCCTATATCTCAATAGAAAGGAATTGGTTAAAGGGAACTAACTTGTTCATCGATGAGGACCTTACACCCATCCAAGAAGAAGAAAGAGGGAAATAATGGGCCTTGGTAAAGAAGCGATAAATTAAATCAAGTGCATTATCCTTTGAATTGGTAAGACTGAGATCAATGAGTTTAGAGGCATGAAACATAAATAGGGAGATGTTGTAATGTTCTTAACCACTATAAATAGTAGAACATGAATAATATTCAAAGAAATATAAATGTTAAGAAGCAAATATGAAAGATAATGAGATTAAACCTATATTGATGGTTTCTAGAAGACAGAACAATGTTTGCGAGCATTTTCAGAAATCCAACCTATTTTGAGCAAATGTTTAATTGCAATAATAATGCTTAATGAAACATTATGTATCCTTTTTGCGTTGTAAATAGTTTCTTGAGAGAAAAAAACTAGCTACCTATGGTCAAATCATTAATGAGTATCATACAACAAGTGGGCCTTATCTAATAATAATTATCATTTTACTTTAAGTAACTATGCACTAATTATATAATGGACCTTATCCAAAGAATATGGCATTGTACATTGTTTATTAATTACTATGTACCTCATAGTAGGGAGGCTAGGGTAAGACCTTAACATGTCCTCTCGGTTTAAAAGAAATGATGTCCTTAAGGTCGGAGTTGTCGAAACTAATCTAAGATTGGTGCAGCTTCCCTAGTGGCATCTTCCAATTGCATATCCCTCCATTGGATCAATACTTATTGCACAATGCGCTAGTGGAGTCATCACTCTCTAGTGGCTAGTACAGTTTCTCGATGAAGCCAAATTTATCCTTCTTCATAAACTTCAAGAAGAGTAGATTGACCACAAAAATTTGGCCCCATGACCTTATTCAAACAAAACACACGAAAGATTAGATGGATCTTGGATTGAACTGGAACAATCAATTTGTAGGAAACTTATCCAATGCATTGAAAGATCTGATAGGGCCCATAGAACTTTAGTGCTAGCTTCTAATGGCCTTTGTCTTTGAGAGGTGTTTGGTTATAGAGTTGATGACAAATAAACATTTAATCCCCTTTTGCAAAACAATGCTCAAAGAGATTTTGGTTAGGCTATTGTTTCATTCATTTTTAAGCCAAACCTAGATTGTCCTTAAATGTGTAGAAAATACCACTTTATTGTTGAGGATTTGAACCACCTATTGAATCTTAGACATGCCTAGTAAATATGAATTCACTAGGGGTGATGTTCATTATGTAACCAGATCACAAAACATAAGAAAAGATAGTTCAATAACTTGAAAATAAGCCTCTTCGAGGAGGCAACCTCATTTTACATCACATAAATGAATCATTCTTGGATGATACAAATGACAATATCTCCTTGTTATATATAGGAGTCTAAAGGGTCACAATATAATTAGGGCCTACATAACAATATAATGCAAGGGCACAACAATAACAATAGTAGGCTTCTATAGGGCACAACAATAACAATATGGGGGTTACACCAGTTTTATAGGGACCTAACAATGTTATCACCTAAAAAGTGATCACCTAGCCATATAATACTAGGTTGATCAAAATACACCATGTAGTATGGGTTTTACATGTTAAAACCCACTTTCACGAGAAGAAATAATTTAGAAAACCACTTTCCTAGGTTATTTTCGTTTGATTAATTTACCCACATGAGAATAATCCATGAATTCATTTAATTTTAAGTTATTCTCGTATTTTTACCCATTAATGTGAAAATAATAATAATAAAAAATTCACTTATGTTTCTCATTTCCATATAAATAATTAAATAAATTATTCTTTATTTAGTTATTCCTATGGAAATGACAAATGTGAGTGAAAACAAATTTAATTTTTTTCACATTAATGGGTAAAAATGCGAGAATAAATTTAAATTAAATCAAGGAATAATTAAATAAATTAGTACTTATTTATTATTCCCAAATGTTTTCAACAATCTCTTAGGAGTAATTTATTAAATCACTATTTAATAATAGTGTAGTCTAACTTATAGAAAAAATAGACTTTTTCACCGAAATCCACCAAAACAATTTCAAGAAAGAATGTTATTTTTTGTTGTTGTTTAAAATGCATTTTTGAATGCATAAATGGATTCAGTGCCCTGAAAAACTCCTAGGGCACTCAAATTTTACAAATTAAACAACTTAAACTCAAGTTTTTAAAGATCTCTGCTTGATTTTGATTAATATTAACTAGAAAAAATGTCATGAAAAAATGTCATTTCGTCTATAAGTTAGACTACCCCTTTATTAATTATTTCTAATCCATTTGATCATTTCACCTAGAAATAATTAAATAAATCCATTTTGTTTATTAATTATTTCACCTACTTTTATTAATTAACTCAAAAAATCATTATTTTTTGAGTTAGTTAACTAAATAAAGGTTATTGACCATTTCTTTAACCTTTGCCTTTCCAAACAAAATATCAAAATTGGTTAGATCTTGATTTAATCCAACAAATATTTTATTATTTGACTAGCTCAAGTCTTATCCACCATTTTATTATAAATAGAGAGGTTTTTCTCCACTCTCTTTACCATGACCATCATTATTTTGGTCTTATGTCTTTTGAGCTCTCCACTAGAGTTCCATATTCCCATTTTGCTCACAACATACCACAGGAAAGAGGAAATCCATCTATAGTCACAGAAAGGGGAGAAAAAACCCTCCCACGGAGGAGAACGTGGTGACCCTCACTCATCCTTTTCCTCCTCGGGGGTAATGTTTCAATATTTTAATAAAAAAACATCGCCGTTGGATATGATCTTATATTGTTGTTTATGTTTCAGGCTATAGATATTGTCATACAATTTTTGTTATTTTCTCTTTTCTACAAATCTAATATTATCATATTTAGCATTACCATTTTAGGGTTTTAAAATCCATTTTGTTGTTATACTACTTTAAACCATAGTAGGAATTTTTTATGTTAACGCTTGTGTAGATTTCCAGCTAACAAGGAAGTTTTGGCATAGACAACTTCCTATGGTGACATTTTGGTAGTGTCATGAGGAGTCCTATTATACCACCATTTTTCAAGAGGTAGCCACTACACACATTGGTGTAGAACACTTCATATGGTGACATTTTGGTAATACCATGAGGAGTGGCATTGTACCACCAATTTGCAAAAAGTAGTCATTGCACATATTGGTGTTGCCTATTTGTGGTAAAGCATCTCAAATATATCTCAAAGCACTTATTAACCACCTATGTTTTTCATATCAATTTGGGGATCATATGATGTGCTTATTTTCTGATATGTACCCTACAATTTAAATCATTTTTGCTAGAATTTACTAGTGAATGTGGGATCAAAACCTAAAAAAATGGAAGTCACGTGTCATATAACCCCTGAAACTTCAGAAACTATCGAGGGAAATGTGTCTAATGTCATAGGTAAAGAAGTGAGAATATTTAGAAAGTTAGTCAGCTACCACCATGATGATTGATTTGTTGCGTGCTTGGAAGGCCCACTGTAAAATCCATGGAATTACTGATCCAAATAGTTATGGGTCATTAGAGGAATTTTGAGGTCTAAAATGGGCCTCCTAATGCAAATAACAAATAATAGTTAAAATAATAAAATAAGAGTTACAAAATTTTAAAGAAAAATAAAAGAAACTACTTTTTTATTGTATCTTTTGCTTATTTCCTTAGGTTTACTCAAAAGTTAAGTGTAGAAACCCATTGGATGCAAAATTGAATTCCACATGTAATGACTACTTAATCTGCACACTTTTTAGTAGACCCGTATCGGGGAAAAATAAATACTAAAATATTAGTTAAAATAATAAAATAAGAGTACTGAATTTATTTATTTTTAACTACTTTTGTTATTGTATTTTCTACTTATATCCTTATAGGTTTACTCAAATGTCAAGTGTAGACACCCATTAGATGCAAAAATAAATCCCACATCTAATCAGTACTTTGCACACTTCTGAGTAGACCCAAAAAATTTGAAAATACATGAAAAAAGAATGTTGAACATGTTTTTTCATGTATTTTCATTTTTCTTCGATGTGGGTCTACTCAGAAGTGTGCAGAGTGGGTACTCGTTAGATGTGGAATTTAATTTTGTGTCCAACAAATGTATACACTTGAATTTTCAGTAAACCTATAAGGAAATAAAACGAAAATACAATTACAAAACGTAGTTTTATTCTTTTGCCTCCAAAATATTTACCCGTGTGATGACATCATCATCTTGAATCCTATTGGTTCTTATCAATTAATTTTTTAGTACACTTTTTGTTTTGATGCCCATTTTTTTACCTCAAAATTCACCTAGTGATCGATAGTGGCTATGATTCCCTAATAGTTTTGACTCGTCCACTTTTTTTCTTTTGATAAGCATCACATTCAACTACAAAAGTATGAGCATCCTTTTTCATTGCCACACGAGAAAGAATGCTTAGCTCGTTCACGGGTTTTATAAAGGTAAGAACCCATTGTATGAGATGAATTTGAATCCTCTAACAGTATTTGTTTTAAAGAAATACTTGTAATGAAAAAAATGCATCCTTTATACCACATGGTATCTTGTTTCCATGTATATCCCTTAGGGATGTTTGCTTTTTCTAAAGTCCTTGGATTAGTTGAATCACAATGTCAATTTCCAACCATTTTTTCTAGGATTCAACAAGTCAATTCGGTATAGGAAAGGACAAATCAAAGAGAGATACATCCTCCTCATATTCCCCAAATAAGGCATTAGCTACCACTATCTCTTTGAATTTCTTATAAATGATCTCATACTCATTTCGAATCATATTATCACCCACGTATGTTGATCCAAGGATGACACCCTCTAATCTGAAAAATACTTTAAAATATCATGAATGATCTTAATTTGGCCTAGTGCCTCCTAATAAGATACAGGAACCAAATATTGATAGTATGAAGCATGGTCATCTTCTCTTTCTCATAGGTGGAATTGATCAAATTCGTATCACTCATTTTTTTTATTGGTGAATTCAAAGAAGTGTCCTTATTACTTCAATATGGCTCTCAAATCTCTACTTGATTTGTCACATTCAAAGAAATAATTCTTAGTGAAATCAGACACAACTAAGATAGGTGCACTGACTTATGGCTTCCTTTAAAGTAAAAAATACATGCTCAGTAGCCTCATTACATACAAAGGCATCCTTCTTGAGTATGGTAGTTCAGGGGGCTATAATTCACATAATTATTCACAACTTCTTGTTGTATCCTAGAAATTCTAAGAAACCAAGTAAGATTTCTAGGAATTAGGGGAATTTTGAGGTCTAAAATGTGTCTCCTCAGGAAAATAATAAAATAATAGTTAAAAAATAAAATAATATTTATGATTTTTTAAAGGAAAAGAAAGAAAAATAATTGTATTCTTGTATTTTTTACTTATCTCCTTATAGATTTACTCAAATGTCAAGTGTAGGAACTTGTTAGATATAGAATTACTTATTTTTATTGTATTTTCAACATCTATCCTTATATTTTTACTCAAATGTCAAGTGTGGGAATTTGTTAGATGTGAAATTTAATTTTGCATCCACAGAGTACCTACTCTTGACATTTGAGTAAACCTATAAGGAGATAAGTCGAAAATGCAATTAAAAAGGTTAGTTTTCTTGTTTTTCCTGATAAAATATTTATCATTGGGGAGGAAATCATCATCATGAATCCTATTGGATCTTTTAAAGTTGATGATTTTAGTACATTTTTTTTTAAGGCCCATTTTTTACCTCAAAATTCCCCTAATGGCCTTGGGGCATGAGCAATCTTACATCACCACAATCTTCCTCCAATTGATTCACACCTCATCCAAACTGGTAATGTAACCCCAATATTAGACTTCTAAAGCACCACCAACACATTTGGATCACTTAAGGAACAATTGGAAGTCTTAAAGGAGTTTCAAGGATTTATCAACATGCTCCATATGACCCAAGTGGATACTAGTGTCCACCCATATGATCCACTAATTTGACATGGTTCCACATTTTGGAAATTTTGTTACAGTTTTTTAGGCCCATTTTGCGAAAGATGATGAAACATGATGAAACATCAAGGAAGTTAGTGAAACATCCTAAAAGATGACGAAATTATAGTGAATTTTTTGGGCATTTCCCTTACATTGTTGGTATTTTACATAGGCCAACTAAAATCTACTATGATTTTAACATCTAAAAATATTTAGTAAAACTTCCAAGATGTGGACCCATGTTGAATTAATGGAACGGTTAGGTGGCCACTAATATCCACCTAGATATACACATGTACTTCCTATACTTTGTTGTAGATCAAGTTATAACTAATTGATATAAGCATGCACTTGCATAGGAAGGGATAAAAAATATTATGTATGAGGCTTTGAAAGGTGGGTCGTGTTAGAGAATGTAACTAGTCTCGGTCTTCATAATTTGTACAATTTTATGTAAAAAGCAAAAGAAAAGAAAAGAAAATTATTATTGTTATTTTTCTAGAAAAAGCATGTTCTTCATAGTTCTAGGTTTTGAGTCAAAGAGTCAAAGTCCTATTTTGGACCTATTGTAAAAGAAAAAGAAAAAGAATTTTTTAAATGTAATTTTTGGGTCAGAAACCCCTTTAGGTGCCAAGTCAGCCCTTCTCCAATGGACATGTTTATTTGTACCCCTTCTGAAATATATAAATAGGGGGAGATGGAGCTCATTTGGAGACACACACTTGATGATTTGTGATCTGAAATATTGCAAAGAGTACAGAGAAGAAGTGGAGGGCCAAAGTTTGAAAGAAAGAAGCTCTCCTTGATCTAGGGTTTGTGGAAGATCTGCCTTGGTACATTTATTTTTGTTGGTCTCTTGCTAAAGGATATGCTGGAAGGAAACAAGGATTGTCTTGGCATCTAGAGGTGGAAGTTCTTTGTGGTCGTGGGTCTTGGATATATCATTTAATCTAATCCTATAAGAAGATAATTTACTGGGTTTTCCCCTTGGAGGGGTTTTTCCCTGGCTTGGAGCCTACATCTTATGTTTTTTGTTTATGTGATCTTCATGTTCTTGCATTATGGTAATTTCTTGATGAAAGAATAAAAACACAATAATAATAATGCCAACAACTATCACAAGTAATTATCATCAGGAAAATCAAGCTTAATTTACAGTTGTCCTAATTTTCGAATAAATCGAGCATTGCAAAGTCTAAATGGAATCACTAGAAACTCATAATTGCTTGCATGTGTGCAAAAGGTTTCCTTAGGAAATTTTGTCTCGTTCATTTGTATTTAGGTCTTAAGTGAAGGTCTATTTTAATTAATAATTTGGAAATATGAATGATCTATAAATAACAGTGGATATTCCATTGAAATGGTTTATCGCAACACATATTATAATATTATGTAATCTTTGACTATGAAAACTATTTTCCCTAGATCTCGGGTTAATTAATTACTAGATTTGCTTGAACTTATGAAATAACTGAAATAAAAAAATGAAAGAAGAGGAACATGGAAACACCATCCACACAAATAAACACAATATTTTTCATGGAAGCCCAATATGGGGAGAAAAATCAGCTAGAAGGTGATGCATCTGCTCATATCTCGTTAAAAATGCACATACAAAGGGGTGGGAACTCACTATGGAGTCACCTTTTGACATTTTGGCATGAAATAAAACCATCCTCCTCCTCCTTTATGATCTCAAATACCACTCCTGTATTTTTTTATCAATATGGAACAAGTAAATAATGGAGCCCCTTCTCCTCCCAGTGACTTGGTATTTAACATAATTCGATAGTTTTCTAGGGTTAGGTGTTTGACTTCCTAAACCATTAATTATTGATAATGTTTGGACCGTGTAGAATATTCTTGAAACCCCAGAGGTAGTATCCCCACTCTTTTGAGTAATGGGGACTAACATGGAATCCACTCATGTCATGGTAATCAACAAGGTAGGTAAACTTGTATGAGGCATAACTTTCACATTCGAGCTCCAATTGAGGTGGATCTTGCACCATTAGAAAGATATCAATGTTTAGAACAAGTTGAAGGAATTTTTGTAGATATTGGACCAAATAATATCATTGTTGCCTCAAAGTGGCTCTAGATGTTTTTAGAACACGATTATCCAAACTAGGACTTACCACCAACCTACTATTAAAATGACCCTACAAGCCAATTCCTCCAATTTTTTCCACCTAGAAAATACCAATATAGATGAAGAATTGTATGATGATACAATGCAAGTCATACCTCACAATTTAGGTAGTTTTTGTCCCCAAAAACCTTTATTGAATGTGTTGAGGATTTTTTTCCTCTACATTCTCCCTAGAGTACCATGTCAATTTGCCCTAATGTTATCCTTTGAACCCATATATTCTAGAGGTCATGCAAACCCTATATTGTATTTATGTATTTTGTACAAAACTATGTCTTTCGTCAACTCTACCTAATCATATGGTGCTAAGTCATCTATGGTAGGTTTGACCTACTCCTCTTATCGATCCAACATTGAAGACTCGTAGAGTTTCAAATTCTCCACATTCACTATTAAGTAAATGCACATGTATGGGGGCAGATTGATTTTGTAGTCAATGTTTCCCACATTCTCCAATACCTCACAAGTGTCATACCACAAAGCCTTGGTCTTATTACCACAAACTTTTAGTGTTTCATTGTTTAGTTGTAACCAAACTTTGTCTCCCAATTTTAATGTCTTATTGATTTTGTGTTGATCATGTCTAGCCTTATAATTTTCTGAGACTATACATAAACTTCTAAGAATAAATGTTCCATCTCACAAAAATGTTGAAATGATAGCATAATGTGAAAAAACTTTGCAATGATGATTGAACTGAAAATAATATTGAGTTATTGCACTTGGTTGAAAAGGAACTATATGTATTAATTAGCATCCCCCAAATGTTTATTATGGGAACATTTTATGAAATATACTTTAATATTTGTCATTGTGTCAATGAGTTTGGTTTGAGTATTTCTATTAATATTTTCCAATACTAATGATCCTTGATATTCAAAATCTTGGAAGCAAAATGATGAATCCTATGCTTTTAAGATCCTTTATGTTTGAATTTTGGAAGGTTAAGCAAATCCTTTTGGGTTAAGTAAATCTTTTAGAGTATGAAATATTGTAATGATCTTCTCTTTAATACCATAAGTAGAGTATTTTAATTATAGTAGTTTATATATGTAGCTTTAGAGGACTTGAGAAAGTATGAATATCTTAAGCCTAGCTTCCCTTGAAAATCTTAGATTGGATATTCAATTTAATATGGCTATGTAAACAAAGCCTAGTTCATCATTGACACCAATCCTATACATTGTCTCCAAAACTATGAATTATACCGGCATGTTTTAAAATATTGATTTTGGCCCTCAAAATATAATACATTAAATAATATATTAATTAAATGATATGGTTTATTTGAGACTAATCAAACCATGTGGGTTGAGTTAAAATTACTCATATGTAAGTGATGTAAATATGTTATGTAGCTTCCTAGTGCAAATATTAAGGCCAAGGCCTAACTAGTGAATGTATTTGAGTCTTGATTGTGAGCTAGGATTACTGTGTGGATTACTATATTTTCCATATAATGTTTATGTATGTAAAATCATGAATAAAAGGATTTGCATAATAATGTGATATCCGCCAAAAGGGTTGCTTGGGAAGCAATAAGGGGACCATGATATCATAGAAGGGAAAGAGGAAAGGACTTGCATTAGTGATTGAATTGACATTTATCCTCCAAAGATACAACATTTCTTACCTACGGTTCCTTACAAGTAATTACCATCAATATTTGATTGGTGTTTTCCTTTGACATTTTCCACGTGCTTCTTAGGAAGGGCATATTCCCCATACAAGGAATGTAAGACTTGGGAGGAAAACATGTTTCACTATAATTCATGGACCACCTCTCCACTCTTCCATTAGTAATATCCCATGAGTACTCTTCATTATTCATTATTCCATTCAAATATCCTTACATTCCTTGTTCATGGAGGAACTTGTGTAAAATCATTGTGAATCTTGTGCATTCATGGTTGGGAATAGCATGTGCAGGTTTGGGGGATTTTTGTTGAGTATAGGAGAGGAAATTGGATGGTTTTGAGGGGAAAACCACGGTTGAAATGTCCACAACAGCTAAAACATACATTTTTAAAACCTACCAACCTATTAGTGTTGCTCATGGACAATTTCCGCCATGTGATATCCTCTAGGTATTTTGAAGTAGGAAATCATTAGTCTTAAACTCTTTCTTTCTACACTAGACAAGAAAAATATCATTGGGGAACTATGGAGTAGAGAAATGGAAGATCTTGGTTGTGTAGTGAAAGAGAAGAGAGTTTCGTGATGGGTTGATGGGAAGACGAGGTAATGGAGTGCTCAATAGTGAGAAAATTGGTTGTATCATGAGACAAATAGGTTTAATTGAGATATATTGGAGCCTTTTCAAAGATTCCTTCACCATGGAGATATCATGGTATGGTTTGAGGGTCAAATCCACAATTGATCCAGCAATTGGGTGGTGAATCGTTCATTGATAATAAGTTCCATGGACATGCCTTCATTTATCTATAAGAATTCACGCTTTTATCTCCATGGAACGCTTTGCATTTGCAATATGTTAATGAATGAATTAAAAATAGGTACGGACATTTCCACTACTATTTTATGTTTACATATGAAATATGCTTATGTTGATGTTAGAATTTTTTTTTTTTTTACAACTAGATAATAGAAGTTTGATTTTTTTATGAAGTACTCAATGGCCTAGGCATCCAGATATATCACAAATTCATAAAAGAGCTCAGTTTATAAAACTAAGCCAATATGGGAAATTTATGTGAATTTTAGGATGAAATTTATTTTTGCACACCCAATGTAATTCCTTAATGAAAACCTAATAAATAGAACTATTTGAATTCTTATAATGACGATTTAATGGTAGATTTTTAGAGGTTTGCAATAAGACATACAACATTATTATTATTATTATCCAATTTTAAGGTCACAGCCAAGCCAAACACAAAATTGGTGTATGATACCCCCTTGTTTGTGGGACAAGGGACCCACCTCCGGGTATCCATTTGACTACTAACTCTACGAAGGCATACATACTCTACCCCCCTATGGTTTTGAACCTGTGACCTCTTAGGAGGAAACACATGCTCTTAACCATTAGGCCTACTCAAGCTTATGGAAATGAATTCCATAAGACTTCATGAGGCTCAACTTCCAACTATTTTCAGGTTTGTGAAACTACATCAGACCAATGGTTGTTTAAACATATAATGCATTGCATTCCCATGAATTTTTTAACGAGGGTTTATACTTTGAAGAATTTCCATTTGAATTTTTTAATACTATGTTCTTGAAATAAATAGGCTTAAAGCATTCGAAGAGGAATGTTTTTAATGGTCAAGTGTCAGTGGAACTCCTCCCAAGTCTCATATAAGTTCATAAGTGGCTTGGAATTTCAAAATTGATATGTGGGCAATGTTTAGGAATGGCCTGAGGAGTAATGTTTCAAAATGGTTAGAAGACATTAAGTTTTAAGAACATTGGTTAATTTTACTCAATATGGGTTGATGAACCTTTATTTCAAAGTGGTCAGCTAGTTAAACTTCATCTAATGGACTTAGTACCGGTCACTTCAAGGGTTATGGGAGTTAATGGTTCAAAAATAGGCAAAGTATAAAAGTGGTCAACTCGCTAAAAAGTTAAAAAGGTTAATCGTCAAAGTTTCAAATTATCTTGATGGCCAAAATTTTCAAAGAGGCATGACGACCTTGTTTTAAATTACTTTGATGGCCTAAGTTTAAATGTAGCCAATATCCCTACCCTTGAATAGTTGTTGAAGTTCAAAGGGATCCTGAAGTTTTAAAATATGTTAGAGTTTTAGAATGTTCTAATATTTGAGATGGATCAAAGTTCAAAAATGGGTTGAATTTTCAAAAGTGACCAAAGTTTTGGAGTGAACCAAAGTTTAAAAATGGGTCAAAGCTTCAAAATAGGCCAAATATTGAAAAGGGGCCAAAGTATGAAAAGAAATTGAAGTCTCCAAATGGGTTGAAGTTTGAAATTATTCAAAATTTCAAAAGAAATTTTGATGATTAAGTTGCTTCAAGGAAGGGTTGACATTCAAAATTCCTTTAAAGTGTTGGTATTCAAAAAGCAACTGATAGGATAAAGTTTGATACTAGCCTGATGGGAATTATTTTATAGCGAGGTCAATGAGCATATGCTTCAAAATTTCCCAAAGCTCAAAGATTACTTAATATGCCATGCTTTGAATTAAATCAATAAATCGAAGTTCTGGAGATGGTCAATGATTAAATATTTGGAAGGGGTTAATGGACTAAATTGAAATAAATTGATGTATGGAAAAGGGCCAATGTTTGAAAGGAGCCCAACTTTTGAGAAGATTTCATTGACCTTGTGTAAAGGAAGCCTTTATTCAAAGTAAAATCGATGGTCTAATATTTATGGGAAAAAAAAATAATAATAATAAGGTTCTAAAGAGTTTGATGATTAATATTTCAAAGAAGTTTAATGTATGGAAATAGGTTGTTGCCTTCATGTGAGAGAGACTTTCTATTCATATCATCTAATGAATGATTTCAATGTGGAAAAAAATATATCATTACAAACAAAATGGTTGGAACTAAAACATTATTTTACATACAACTAAAGCATGAAAACTTGGATAGATCTAAATTTTAGGTGGATATCTGCAATACAAAATATTCTTGAGTTCAGATTTGTAAATTTGACATCGAATTCTAGAAAAAAATCGAAATGAAATTTTTAAAACACAAGATAATTCTTTCTATTATCATCCATGTTCATGATGAAAATTAGACACAAAGGAATATGAGTAGACATGAAAAAAACTAAAAAAAAAAACGTTTAGAAAATTTCACTAAATTATTAGTTAAATCAACAAAGCAATGCCACCAAATTCATCATTCTATGACACTTTTGGTAATTTTGGAAACTAGATATTGAGGAAAAGCAACATGAGACAACAAGTGTAGAAAAAATATCCAACTCAACATTTCATCTCCTTAAGAATTTAGATATGTTATCTTAGTGAACTTTTCGCAAATATCTATAGTTGAAAGATAATGATTTTGACTAGATTTTGCACAATGGCCAAAGTGCCAAAAGAGACATGTTGTCATATTTAGAAGAATGTAGAAGTCGATTACAATAATAGACTATCAAGATGAATAATTATCAATGTTCACAATGATAACAATATAAGTGGTCGACTCATGTAGTTTTCTAGTTTTCCTTTAATTTTCTTCCACCGGTAATGGAAAATGGTCCCATCTAAATTTGCACCAGCAAAAGAGCATAAAATGGGTATGTTGGGAAATTTTTGGTATTGTAACTTCATGTTAAAACTTAGAATGAAAAAAAATTATGGGGGTTGGGAAACTATTTCAAAGGAGAAAATAGGAACAAGTCCATGTTTAAGAAATGTTATTTTGGTTAATCTAAACTAAAGGATAGTGAAACCTGGTTTGACAAGGAAAATTGTCTATTTGGATGACCCCTGGAGTTTCTTAAACTTGGTGAAAGAGGCCTATGATAAAATTATGAGCATACCATATGAAAAATTGAACGAGGATGACTACACATGTTTCATAATGGTGCTCTCTCAATGATGTCAAACCACTACGGAAGAACATAGTAGTTAAGGGGTTAGTCGACCAATGAATTGAATGTTAGACTAAGGATGAAGTACCTATAAGATTTAACTTGAAGGTCAAACATGGCAACAGAAAAGGATCAAGTTTGTTAACGCCCTTAGCAAGAAATGCATGCAATGCATTTGGATATAATCTATGTGTACAATCTAAATTAAAAATGGGGCAGCGTGATAAAAATATTTGATAGAGGAAATCTAACAAGAAAAATAGAACATTGTATGCAATTATGTGATGGATAAATTGTTTAATAGAAAATGTATGTTTGGGAAAGTTGGAGATCATGATGGGTATCATCAGTCCCCATGAAAACACAATTAGAATCCTTGTGTGTGGTGGTGAACATGATCATGTGGATATGAACTAGTTGCTCATGTGTAAAGAATGTAAAATGAATGATGAACTTCACTTAGCCTAGGAAGTAGGTGATGATGAAAGACAAGGCTATGCTTGGGTTGGGATTGCCCAAGGAAAATTTAGTGGAAATTGCTAAGAATAAGATGGAATATACATGAATCCAAATATATGGTGAAGCTTGCAATTTCTAAAGAATTGAACATTTCCAAGAGATGGACATGGATGCCATTGCAATTATGACCATAAGTATGTCCATTGGATCAACACTAAACAATGGAAACCCTTGTTACACATAAGAAGTTGGAAGGGGTATTTTTTAATTCATCACATGTTGTGTTTTAAATTTCTCTTATTTGATGATATGTAACTATATAAGGCTTAATACTATAGATAAATGCAAGA
Source organism: Pinus albicaulis (assembly GCA_034641835.2). NCBI lineage: Eukaryota > Viridiplantae > Streptophyta > Pinopsida > Pinales > Pinaceae > Pinus > Pinus albicaulis. The sequence goes on along the minus strand of CM076581.1, from coordinate 820,575,281 downwards.
GAGATCACTCATTGAAATGTATGTCCTAGTGAACAGCATATAAATATGTGGTAATGTGCATATAGATAGGCATAGGCATGTTGTTACATGTACACTAAGTTTGGCATGATGACTAATTGTGGTCATTGTTCACTGTGCAACCAAGAGAATATAGGGATAAGAGGATATCCGTTAAGAGCTTGGTGAATGGATGTCATAAGCTCCCATGAAGCCCCCCTTAATAGGTAACATCAAAGATGTTAATGGTAGCCATATCAATATGAAATCAATTAAAATATAACATGTGGGATGAAGGGAATTTGGTTAATGAGACCTTCAATCATGTTTTATATTATATGTGTTCAATTGATGATATATGAATGCATATATATCGTTGATACCCAAGTGGGGGTTTGGTAAATGTAGGAAACCTTGGACATGTAAAATTGTCAAAATGCTCTTATGCATTTAGGAGATTAATTTGCTCATGTTTAGATGGTTATGAAAGCATAATTAATGTAAGATAATACTAATGTATATCACTTTAAAAGGGATGGCATGTAATCAAACCATGTGTGTGGCATTGTCATTGTTAGACTCAATAAAGCACATTTGCTTGCACAAATATCCAATAATATCCTTGCTTGTATCATTGTATTGGATTATAATTTTCTTGTCTCTATTGAATATATTTAAAGGGGAGGGTTCTCTAGGGAATGTTGAGTAGAGCAAGGAAATGCTTTCCCTCGTGTTATGTTTGGATGAACAGAATTGTGTTTAGATGGTTGAATAAGCATGAAGTGGTTGGACTATATGTTAAGGCATTGGTTAAGCCCTCCAATTTGTCCTTGTGAATTGCATGACATGATGATATAGTATTTGATGTAATATATGTGTGCTTAAATAGATTATGTGAATGCACAATTTGTGGTTATGTATACATAAATCTATGTGTGAATGCTTGATTGTGCTAGTAAATACATATGTTTGACTACATCATGAGAAGCGATGCATATTAAATGTTAAAATTATAAAGGTATTGAATTAACGATATTATATAATTTTGTGACCACTTCATGTGTTGTTGGGAATGTAGCAATTAAATTATTGTATGCATGAATATTCATGCTTTGTTTTTCTAAATGAAAGCTCTATGAATAAGGATGCATTGAAAGTAAAAATGTCTTGAATATGTCTATGGTTTTAAGCCCATAATGAAGATTGTTAGTACCACATGTAAAGTAAAACATCATAAGAGGGATATCATATTCGTTAAATATGATTACTAATTGAAACAATTTCAAAATTCTAATTGAAATTGTGATGATAAAACCTCATGGTAATTGTATGTTATGATACATGATAGATGTTTGATCTGAAATTAAAAACTTGAAGGTTTCACAAAAAAATGTCTAGCAAGTTTATGTCTTGTTGGAAATGGATCAATTTGCAAAAGCACAAAAACTTAGTGTTTTTAGTTAAGTTTGAAAAATAAAACATAGAAAAATAAACCATGAACAACATCACATAAACAAAAATTTGATGACTGAGCTCACCCCTCCTAGGTTACGTCTCTGGGTCTAGCTTCCAATGTTGGGCCTTTAAATATATGCTCAAATCTGAAATTATGTAATTTTATATAGCTCAAATTGTAAAAATTACACTGACATTGTGTCCAGAATGCTCAAAAACCCTTATCTAGGCTCTTGTTGAGCTCAAAAAGGTTAAAAAAATGAGCAAGATATGCTTTGTATAACCAAAATATGTTATTTTTCCTACAATTCTGCAAAATTATCCAATCATTCTACATATTCTGCCTTTCTACCACCCGTCAAGCAAAAAATTCGCCTAGGACCGATGGAATTCCTACTGAAATTGGTGCAAAATGTTGCCTACTTAATCGCACCAATGATCCTTAGCACTAGAATCTTATCCCTTAAGGGCAGTCATTGTTGAAAAGTCAACAAGAAATGTGTGTCTAATATAATTTTCCCTTAATTAAATTGGACAATAAAATGTAATCTTATCTCATAATCACTTGTAATAGTTAACTGAATGTGATAAGCTCAGTTAGCTCATGAATTTCGAGTTGAGGGTGGTTGGTGAGGCTTGCAGAGTGATTATTTTTTTGCACGGGAAAAATCATAACTTCTATTATATAGAAATAAAAGTTACTGTTGTATATGCAAAATCATATTCATATCAGCAATAAAGCTATATCACGATAGCAAAAATAAATACATCCAATAAATGTTTGAATACGTACATATTGTTTATGGCAGCAATATTAACATTACAGTATGTGTTCAAATAATAGTATAAGTAGCCAAAAATAAGTCATATGATGCATCTAGTGTAGTGAGTATCACCCTGTCCTTTGATCAGGATCGAAAGGACGATGAAAATACTGATAAAATGCATGTTCGTTCTGCTCCTGTATCTCCATGTGATCTCTCAATAGGTGTGCCGCCTCCTTGGATAGGATATCGGAAATAACGTTCCTTTCCATGTAAATATGTTAACATGAGATGCTATCAAAATGTGTTTTGAGTTGAAGTACTTCATCCAATATTCTCTGGAGTGTGTGCATGTGACCGAATGTAAGCAGGTTGAACCAATCTATGATAATTTAGTGATGGAAAATTGTAGAAGAACAAGTAGGAAGGATAGCTAAACAAAATTATTAGTGCCACGCCCAAGACCAATGTTGACTTTGTAGAAATGTAGAGGATTTAAATGTAGAATGAATCCACCGCCACACCATCCATTTGTGCAGAGCCATCAAAGTATGCCCAGGGTAGTGAGTAGTCAATGTGTTTAGGGGTGATAGCTCGGGGAGTGGGAGGTGGGGGGTCATCTAGAATCATATGATAGATGGATATAATATGGGCAGCCGATGAAATCCAATTGAGTGGAGAGTTGTGGAATATGGCCCGATTGCGGGCAATCCAAATATCCCAGCAGACTAATAGGGGAAGGTTACGGAATTTGTGGGGATTAGCAGAAAGCCACCAAGTCTCCCATGCAGTATATACAGTCGGTCCCGCCCAGTGATGATGGAGGTTGAGGGAAGTGATGATGAGGCCCCAAAGTTCAAGAATGGCTGGAAAGTTAAGGAATAGGTGCACAGTGTCTTCAGAGGCTGTGACGCAAAGGATACATCGGTTGGGTCCAATTTGTGAGCGCAATTGGAGATTATCCCCCGTAGGAATTTTATCAATCAGTATGCACCACATGAGAATCCTAGCTTTAGCAGGACCTTTTAATTTCCAAATAGTACCCCACCAAGATAGAAGAGTTAGAGGTCGATGTGGATTGTAGATGTGAAGGTACCCTTCTTTTGGTGTGTATCTGCCATGTTTGGAGATGGTCCAGATGAGTTCATCCTCACAGTCTGTGATTCTGAAATTAGATTCTTTTAAGGCATCTAGATATATAGTCCAAGTCGCCTCCCATTGTGGATGAAGGTGTTAATCCTGATGACTCAACTAGCCTTGGGTGAATATGGTAGAGCAGTCTCTATCAGCAATTTGATGCAGAGTGTGTATACCGGCTCGATTAGAGTGTCAATGAGAGCGGGCGGGAGGATGTGAGCATTTATGCATCCCATCCAAGGATCCCATCCAATGCGTGCCTTCATACCTGAACCGATATTCCAGGCCAAACCATTACTAATGTGAGTGATGGAACACGGAATTTCTCTCTAGATCGTAGAGATGTTGGAATTATGTGAAGGGAGTTGTCGGAGCCATTCAATTGTGCTACAGGGGTGGATGTATTTCTGAATGACAACCTTGTTCCAAATATTTTTGCTAGTGAGTATCTGCCACCCAAGCTTAGCAGCAAGAGCCTGTGCAAAAGTTGGGAGGTCTTTGATGTCCCAACCTCCCCATCTTTTAGGTAAGGCAATACGCGTCCATTTGGACCAGGCAAATGTGTGGCCTTCTTTTGCCCCGGTCCAAAGAAATTTGCGACATGTATTCTAAATCCTGTATAGAATGCATTTAGGTATCCAGGCCAGGTTCATCCAATAGACAGGAATGGCCCCCAAAATAGACTTAATAAGTACCATCCTACCAGCCCTGGAGAGCCAGCAATGGCACCAATTGTTCAGTCTCTTTTTAATCTAGGTGATTAACCAGATCCAATCAACAGTTCTATATTTAACAGGTTTAAGATAGAAACCTAAGTATTTCAGGCCTTCTTCAAATCTGGTGGGAATGAAAAGGAATATCTGTTGCGCAAAGTGGACCTCATGTGCGGAGCAACCATGACAAGTCAAAGTGGATTTGTTGTTGTTGCATTGCATTCTTATAGCAGTGCAGAAGAGTAATAGGATTGATTTTACCATTGTGGAGTCACCTAAAGACCCATTGAGGAAAAGTATGATGTAATCAACAAAAAACAGATGTGTGAGAATACAGTCATCTTTGATTCAGATGCCTTTTAGTCTACCTCTATTCCTTTTATCAATGATACATCTGGCAAGGCCTTCCATGATCAGTAGGAATAGAAGGGGGTACAGTAGACATCCCTGATGGAGACCTCGTTCTGCATTAAAAAAATATGTAGCAACACCATTAATGAGGACACTATATGAAACGAAGGTGATGCAACACATGATCCAATTGATAACCTGATTGGGGAAGCCAAGATGGGTAAGGAGAATGTGGATGTAGAGCCAACTGGCTTGGTTAAAAGCTTTCGCAAGATCAATATTGAGGATCATTCCTTTGATATTCTTAGTGTGCATGGAGTGTAGGCCTTTCTGAGCAATGTTGATGGCATCATGAATCTGTTTGTTCTCAAAAAATGCAAATTGTTCAGGAGAGATGAATTTAGATAAAATAAATTTAAGATGATTAGCAAGAATTTTAGCCATGATCTTGTAAATGCAGTTACACAAGGAGATGGGTCAGAAATCCTTGAAAGATGTGGGATGATCAGATTTTGGGGATGAGGGCAATGAAGGTGGAGTTGAAAGCCTCGTAGATGCGCCCAGATTGTCGAGTCTCTTCCACAACCTCTAGTAGTTCTTGTCCCAGCAAATCAAAAAAAGCCAGATAAAATTACATAGACCATCCATTGGGGCCGGGAATCTTATCCTTCTTGAACCATTTGAGGACAGATTCTAGTTCCCCTATTGTGACAGGTGCGAGGAGGTCCTCAGCCAAATGTTGATCCACATATCTGGGAAATAGGGAGGCAATCTTGATGATCTCGACCAGAGATGATTGTTGTGGTGCCTTGTATAATTCTCTGAAATGGGAGATACCTATTATAGCATCATTTATCACCTATATATACTTGATGACTTATTCATTGGCCTTGGGCAGCCCTTCCATTCAGACTTGGTCACATTTCTCAAAAAACTGTATTTTAAAATCCATACACGACTCTTCCTAGCTTTTTTCATGTGCACATGCAGGTCCATCCATAACTAACCCGCATATGCTATTTAAAATATTAAAAAATATAAAATTTCATTATTATTGAGGTGGGGTTTACGGTTTTTCCTATAACTTAACTACCCCATCTCGTGGCCTAACTGTTCCCCAACTGAAAAAAAAAAAAAAAAACTAATTTGAGGAAGCATAAACACCCCTCAAGCGAATGGCCTAAGAGAGGAGAGAGAGAATTATAGATATTATAGCCTATTATAGCCCTAATCAAGTCTAATATTTCCCCCGTGCCTCTTGCACTTCCCAGATTTTCAGGAAACCCTTGTTTCCTTGTCATGATCAGCCTCATTCTATGTGACATCCTTTGTGCACCATTCATGGAAGAAGCTTTGTGAGGCTAGGGTTGGACGAATCCGGAGGACAGTTTCGCTCAAGGTCGTGGCAGATCTCAAGTGATTTATCCACTATTATTTTCTGTACATGTTATCAATAAAATAAGTACCATCATGTTCCTAATGTTCATGTGTCATATGTCTCTTATACATGCTTAATAATATTGAAGAGTTTATTTCATGTTATCTTTATGAGATCATGTATGCTATTTTGCTAACATCTAGGACATATATGTTGTACAACTAGGTTTTTGTGCTTGTTCTTAGCTGATTTGCAAGTTCTGGAACACGAGGAGTTGCAGGGGGTTTGAACCCTATGGGATCTACTACAAATGAAGGATAAACGGGTAAGATCTGCAATCCTCACTTTCTAGTTTAAAGCATAGAAGTCAGTAATTTGAGTCCTTCTTGTGATGACATGCCCCTGCTCTGTGAGGTTTATCAACCCAGGACCTTAGGGTAACATTGCCCGTAACAGAACTGGCAACTCCCGTTGGGGATTACATCCGTGTAATTCCTAGTTTGGGTTGTTTTATCTATCTTGTAGGTTCCCTGACATGTTAATCACATTTGCAGTCTAGTAATTCTTTTTCCCAACCAGAAAGAAGCCCTAATCTCTTGATCAGGCCTGAATTTTTCCTTTTTCCTTTTTCCTTATTTCTATTTATATATGCTACTTTGGCTATACACAGTCGTGTATTCCCTCTGTATTTTCCAAAAGGACCCGTATATACGCGTGTTTCTTTGGTTACATTTGCATATACATGCGTGTTGCACACAGCGAACCCGCGTATGCTTGGGAAAATTTGAAAATCTGATTTTTGAAGCCCTGTCACTCTTTCCTATCTGTGGTTGGCCACCCTTGTGGTACCTTTTAGGTGTATAGACTCTGTTTATTGTGGTTGTATGTCAGTTTCTCTCTTGTTCTTGCGAAGACATAGTAATTTGGTGGTTTTGCCTGTTTTGTGAAATTGCAATTGCAGTTGTAGCACCAAGATCTCTTCCTGGAGTTCTTGGGTGTTCTAACCATTCAAAACAATGCCTCTACTTGTTTTCTCATCTTGGCCTTATGCATTACTTCCCTTGTGGTTTTTGCCTCTTTTGACTTCTTTGGTTTTCTTGACTTCTTGGGACTAGTCTTTTAGTGAAACTTGAAGTGACCTTTTCTTGGTATTTTGAGTTTTTGTTCGCTGGAAGAGTGCGCTACTGTTCTAAATCACTTTTTTGGGTCTTTTGCTTCTTATTTCTTGTTTGAGTCCTGCTATGAAAGTAGCATAGTTGCCTTATCCGTTTTGAATCCTCTTTGTGACTCATTTTCTTGATTCCGGTTCTTGAGTAGTTTTGTGATTGTCTTTTTGAAATATTTTTATTTCCCTTATAAATGAAAATCCAAAAAATATTTCTTGTTTTCTGTTGCTTTTTCTTTGATTTCCTTTTTACTATTTTCATACATTTTGAAGCAGTTTGATTAGTTTCTTGTTTTTGTTTCGTTTGGTTGGTCATGAAAGGAGTCTTTTTCTAGAATTCTCTCTCTTTTATATCAAATACATTTTGGCATTTTCGATGCATAGGAGTTCTGGTTGGGACAAGCCTTACTTTTCTATCAAAATTGATTGAACCATTTCTCTCTAGAAACTCTTGTTGCTTTCTTACTTAGTATTCCTAGAATTTTCATATCATTGGTAGTTTTTGCATTAGTTGCACTGAAGTATTTTTGTCATTTTTTTATAGTTTTCTAAAGTGTGTGAAGAGTGAGTAACTGAAAAGAAAAAAAAAATTATTTTCTTATTTAGTTTTGTATAACCCATTTAGAAATATCTTTTCATCGAAAGAAAAATATTGCATTCGCTTGTAGTAGGTTTTCATTGATTTCTTTTGCATTGATAAACACCATCAGTTTCACTTCCGTATACTTTTGACTTAAGTAAGAGCCAATTTAAAATAAAGCGTTATAATTAAAATGAACTAGATTTTTTTTGTATTTTTCATTAATCATACACCAACTAGCTAGGTCATAGGACCTTGGAATAGTTGAGTGGAGAGTTAACTCTCCAAGGCCACTCAAACTTTTAAACATAGAAAGTTTATTAAGGAGAGAAATCCAATTCTGTTAAGTGGACTGGGAAATATCTACCTCCAGAGAGTTAAGCGCAAGGGAGAGTGAAGGAAGAGAAGAGAGATACCCCCTCTTCTATTTGTTGAATCTTGACCTAAGACCGTTCCGTCAAGCTTCCGATACGGATTGTTTCCCTTAGTTGCCTCTCCTAGGGACCACACAGGTGACTGCAGGGGGTAATACTTGTGGTACCTGAGACAGACGTTGCATCACTTTCATTAGTACTTTTGGAGGGTGCCCTTACGAAGCTCAGGGACTTGCACCGGCAAAGGTTGTTGTCAGGAGGTCAGTGTAACTATTTCTGTTACCATCGCTAGTAGGCCTGGGGCGTAATTACCCCAGACTATTTTCGGAAGGTTGTCTTATTTCAATTTCTTGTATTTTGGTGTCCGGTCCTAATCACCCAGAGCGGAAATACCAGAAGGCCGCTTGATTGATTGTATCTTAGGAACTTTTTAGAGTGTGCTCTTTGCTCCTAGATTGCTTAGCTTCTTATATTTTTTGAGTCTAAAATTAATCTCATAAATTGTTTGACTGATCGCCTTGTCGATCGAGGAGGCTTCGTGGGCTTTCTCTAGTGAGTTTCGAGTCTTCTTCAAGAAGGCGTAGGAGTAATTCAGTAGGTTATTTTTATCTGGTGGTTTCGAACACAACGGAGAATGATCCTCTGTCTCGGCTTGTTGTTTCTGTGGGTGGTCCTAGTACTAGTGCTATTGTAGAGAGGAGTACTCCACTCATCTCTAGAGTCTTTTTTCCGGCAGAAGAAGTTGAAGTTGAAGAAGTTCCTAAGCCTCTTGAGACTTCTTCATCTCCTCTTCTTACTAGTTTCCCTTACGTCCTTTTGTACATTGGGCCTGAGTCTCAGAGACCGGCTAGTCCTTTTCCATCATATCCCTTTCTTTCGATGGCCATGGCTGGGAACACAGCTTCATCTATGAGCACTGCAAGTATTCATACTCCTCTTTCAGTCAAAGGAGGAGGTACTATTGCCATTTCGACAATCACTTCTAGAGGTTCTATGTTTGGCTCTACTTCTATTCCATCTTCGAGTGGAAGCACCCAAGCATATGCTTCTCAATCTGGCCCCTTTTATTTTGGAATGCCTTCTAGCGTGATTCCTTTTGTCTCCTTTACCACTGCTTCAACTGTCTCCGCGTTTATGCCTTCTATGGCTAGTGGATCAACTTCATTTCAAGGTTTCCCCTTTGGAAGTAGACATATTCCTTATTCGAACCCTTCCTTAGGATCTCTGCCTTTCACCTCTCAAAATCAAGGATTTAATCCTTTCACCGGAGGTGAAGGCTCTAATGTTGTTTTTTCGATATGGAACCCTAATTTTACAAGGTTAGGAGCTGGGAGTCAGTTTTTCTCTAGTCAGCAAGGGAATGTTCCTTTCCCTTCAGTAGGTGCTTCACGGGGATTTTCTCCATTCGCTAATGCTTGGAACCCTTACCAAGGGGTTTCTTCCTCTTTTAACACTTCAATTGGAGGGAATATCCCTGTTTATAACCCTACGATGGGAGGGGGTCCTTCTTTGAATGTTGGGTCACAAGGTTTTTCTTATGGCTCAACATTTTCTACGAACAACATCTGGAAACCTAGTGCCTCAAAAAATCCAGGCTATTCTTTTCATAATGTGGGGAATCCTTCCTATGGGGGATGGACTTCCCAAGCTCCTCCACGCTTACCATTCCTGTAAACTTTAAACTTGCCAGATCTATCGAAATTGACTAATGATCCTATTCGGTATTGTCTGGGTTGGCCTCCTGTCCCCACAAAACTACCCTCAGACATTCCAAAGTTTTAAGGGAAGACTGGTGAGGATCCGACAAACCATGTCACCACTTTCCACTTATGGTGTTTGTCGAACTCCCTTATCGATGATTCGATTAGGTTGAGATTATTTCAATGAACCCTAACTGGGAATGCAGGGAAATGATATATTGAGATGACAGGAAGCAGTTTTTATACTTTTGGTGAGTTGGCTACTATGTTCTTAACCATTTTTAGTTGCATGTCTGTTATGATGTTGGGATTGGTCTCTTGGCCAATTTCCAGCAGGACAAAGCAACTCACCTTTCTGATCATATTCAGGAACGAAGGAGAAGGAAGAGGCTAATCAAAGCTCAGATTCCGAATGAGTTCCTTCTCGAATGGTTTCTAAAATATCTGCAGCTAGAAATATCAAAGGATATATCCCTTTCAGGGGTATTTTCTGAAGAGCGGCCTATTTTTAGGGCTCAACAGCTAGAACTGATCTATTCTTAGTCTGGGGTCCTTAAAAAAATCTTGCCGGATGCTCCTCACTCCAAGCTATATTTAGCCAAAATAAAACCTGGTCCTCATTGTGACGGACTTATTAGTATGATCGATAGTGGTACGGCTAACCTGCTAAATCAATTGCAGCAGTTGTCTATACAATTTTCTCCTTCTGGTCAGGTTATGCCTTTAGTGTCAACTCCTTCTCAGTCCTTGGCTATTAAATTCGTTCAAACTTTTAACCCCAAAGGAAATCAACAATCCGATGGGAAGAAGAAGGGACGAAATAACAAGAATAAAGACAAGGACAGGCAAGGGAATGCAAACAGTTCCAACGATCATGTTGGAGAGGGTAAGAGGGATAATAAAAAGAAGGTTAAGTTTCCATGAAAGTTCTGCTCTGGAGACCATCTTACGCACCTCTGCCCTAAAATTCAGGATGCTCAGCACTTGTTAGCTCAGCAGGGTTCTTCCAGCTCCCAGGATGTACTGACAAACCCTTTTCCCCAAGGGCAGCAATTGCTTGCTGGCGTGAATGCAAATACTGGAGCTCCCTCTGGGGGCAACCAGGAAGGGGAAAATTCATCAAACATATACATAATCAGTACTCACACAGATATCGCTACGAGATCTCGTGATTATGGTGGAGCTGAGTCTTCGAAAGCTAAGGGTGATCCTAATAATGCTTAGCCACTCCATATAGAGAGGCATGCAGTTGAGCCTATACCTCAGATGCCAAAAGGGTCTACAAAGTGTATGACGATCAATCCTAATGCCAAGGCTACCTAGAACTACTCGATTGTAAAAGATTTGGCTCAAAGTCCTTGCGTCATGTTTGTGTTAGAGGTACTCCAATTGTGTCATGCACAAAGGAATGCATTGCTCACTACCATTGGGGATGTTGATCCAAAGAATTCTCTAATGATCACATTTGAAATGTCGACTTTCAAAAAAATATTTCCTCATCATATGGCTTTCCAGATTAAGTCTACATATCAGAAGTTTAATATCTTTCGAATAGTTATCGATGAGGGTGCTTCCACGTGTGTGATGTCTCTCGCATGTTGGAAGGCTATTGGATATCCTTTAGTTGCCCCTTCTGCTACTCTTCTGACTGTGTTCGATGGTCATTCTCACAAGCCACATGGCATTGTTCTAGTTTTACCCATCTGTGTTGGGGGTAAAACTGTCAATATCGAGGTTGAGATAGTTGATGTAAATCTAGACTACAACCTTCTGTTGGGGCGAAACTGGATCTATGAGATGGATGTTATTGCTTCCTCATTGTTTCTCATTTTATGTTTCCCTCACGAAGTGAGGATTGTCATTGTTGATCAGATGGACTATTCTCCTGTAGATCTGAATGCATCTGTTGACTCGACTATTCCCTTGGTGAATGATACCAAGCAACCTATTGAGAATTTAGGCATTGGAATGTATACATCGTTGATGGGTAATTTTGATTTTCCACCTCCTTCGGTTCATATCAATGCTATTTCATCCTCCAGGGTTCCTACTCGAAGGGAGTTCTTTCGAACTCATTATTTTTCGAACCCTTGGCCCTTTCCTTCTCCAACCTCCACATTAGAAGAAGGCCAAGTGGGTGGAATGGAATTTCCTATGTCCGCAGCTAAAATTTCTTATTGATCTATTGTTGACTCTGCAGACTCCATGCCAGTTTCTCTTTCACCGAAGGAATTGGATGGAGATGTCGCTTGGGCTTGGACTCTTACTTCATCTTATGCTCAGGATTGCCTTGATAACACTCTTCCATATGAAGAGGCCATCCTTGAAGAAATGACTGGTATAGAGAGACCGTGGGATGATTTGCATCATCGGTCCTATTTTCTACCAGACTTGCGAGAAGTTGAAACAATTTTCTCTAGCCTTCAGTCTTCTGGTCCTGTTCACCTAGTTTTGAACATTTAGCACCAACATAGGTATTTGCTGAAGGGGACATGGCTATAATTTCTGCTACTACCCCGGTGAACATCTCTAGAGATCCCAACATTATTGAGAATGTCTTCATTGGAGCTGAATGTTCCCCTGAAGAGATTCAGACTTACACCGATCTCTTTCGAGAATTTAGGGATGTGTTTTCTTGGTCTTATGAGGAAATGCCTGGTATATTTCCATCTATTGTCCAACATTGATCTGAAACTAAAACTATTTGTATCTGTTGTTCAAAGTATCCATTTCCATTTAATTAAGTGTGCAAAGTCTTTATCATGTCTTGCAAATTAAACAAAGTGTTTTTGGTAACTGTTTTTGTGTTTATATGTGAGGGAATGTTAATTAAAATTATTGTTTAACATCTTGAATCAGAAATACACATCAGAATAACTTCACCGTAACAACACAACAACACGATGAGGCAGTTCACCCCTCCTGGGCTACATCTGTCGGGTCCAAGGCTCCCAATGGGCATGTCCTTGCTCTATTAGGTTGCTAAAATTGGTTTTACAGTGAGAAATAAGCCTAAAGAGGTTGAAATAGCTGTGAAAATGAATTCAGAATACATAAATAAGCTAATTATGGCTTTTATTTCACCTCAAACAGTGAAGTGTAGCCCAATGCAGCTCCATTTCCCTCATGGCCCTGATGGCTCTCCAAGCTCCCCTGAAGAAAAAATGGCTAAAGAACACATTTTTTTAGCTCTAAAACCTATCCCAATGACTCCATAATTCTCAGAATACCAAAAATTGACCAAAATTTCGTCCAAATTGGTCCAATATTGGAGAAGTTATGACCTCCACAATTTTCTGACCAATGTCCCTTAGAAACCCCACCAAATTTGGATAGACCCCAGTTAAAACCACCAGAATCAGCGAACTTGTCAAAAAGGAAGAACCGAGCTGCTAATTTGGCAAAGACATTTAATTTAACTGTCAGTTAGGTGCATGTTGACATGCGGAAATGTCGGACAGTTCCGCTAGCGGTTAATGGATTAGCCCCTTCCCATGGTCACGGGCGGAGGTCTTGTGGTGAGGGCTAACCCCAAAGGAGCTAAACCCCAAACTTTACTGCCCGTTCAAAAGGTTTAACACACATCTATGTGTCTAGTCGCGAGGCTTTAACCCATAGCCCTGAGGGCTAAACTCCACAGTTTTCGTCGGTTCATCAAACAGCACAACGACCCGACTGACCCATCCTCGTTCAGGTCGGGTCGACCTTCACCCATTTAAACAAATGACTCGCCTGTTATTTGATGACCCATCTACGTTCACAGCTACCCAACCCATATGCATTCAGGTCGAGTCGTGCCCGACTGACCCAAATACGTTCAGGTCGGGTCGTGCCCGACTAACCCAAATGCGTTCAACTCGGGTCGGGTCTGCCCACCAATATTTTTTTTTAAACAAAACTTGAACCATAGGCCTGGGGCCACGTGGCAGCCTCCGGGAAAGCCACATGACACCCTTTGATAGGGCCCCAAAAACCATATAAAAAATTAAAATTTTTCCACATAATTTTTTTTGAAAATGACAAATTTTTGTGTTCAAAAGTCTTGTTTTGAAGGTTATTGGGCAACTTCAAACTTCAATATATTTCTCAGATGACATCAGATTTGTGTCCCGTTCGTGGGACCAAAATTTCAGTGACGAGGCCTATCCCTTTTTTCAGTTTGCAACCAATTATGAGAAGTTCCAATTTTGAGAATTTTTTTTCCCTTGGACATGATCACCTGATCAAGCATGAGATCAAGACATATGGAAATGCTAAGCCTATTCGGTAGAAGCTTCGTCCAGTCAACCCTAGGAAGGCTGTAGTTATCAAAGCTGAGGTTGAGAAGCTGCTAAAGGCGGGTTTCATATACCCAATTCCATTAACTGAGCAGATTTTGAATCCAGTTCCTATGGACAAGAAACAAGGAACGATTCGAGTCTGCATCGATTTCAAGGATTTGAATAAGGCATGTCCTAAAAATAATTACCCCACACCATTTATAGATCAAACCATCGATGAATGTGCCAGGAATGAGATTTTCTCTTTCATCGACGGTTTCACGGGATATAATCAGATCATTATCCATCCTGAAGATCATCATAAGACTGCTTTTATTTTTCCCTGGGGTACCTTTGCTTACAATAATATGCCTTTCGGCCTTAAAAATGCTGGAGAAACCTTTCAGCGAGTCATGTCTTATGCCTTCCACGACATCAAAGATGTTATCGAGGCATATTTGGATGATTTAGCTACTCGTTCTTGCAAAATAATTGATCATCCTTCACACCTTCGCCAAGTTTTTAAACAATGTCAGTATTATTAAATTCGGTTGAACCCTAATAAGTGTGTTTTCATTGTCACATACGGTCGGTTGTTGGGATTCATTGTGTCTATGGAAGGGATTCGGTTGCCTCCCCCGTCTTCGATCCATCAACCTCAGAGTATACAAGGAAAAGCCAATTTATTACGAAGATTCATCGTGAATTATGTCGAGACTACAAAGGGATTTATGAGCTTGTTAAAGGAAGGAGTTCCATTTTGTTGGGACGACTTTGCTCAACGTTAATTCGATGCTTTGAAAAAACATTAACCTTTGCTCCATTACTGAGTCCACCCGATTATAGCAGGGATTTCCTCTTGTATCTTGATGCAGCAAAATCTACCATAGGTATGGATCTGGTTCAGGAAGATGATGCTCTTTGCGAGCATGTTGTGTACTACCTTAGTCGAGGCTTGGTGGGTCTTGAACTCTGATATTATTCGATTGAGAAACTTGCTTTGGAAGCTATCCATGTTGTCCAGAGGCTCAGACATTATATCCTCCTCCGCAAAACTTATTTTTTGGCGGCAGTTAATCCATTTCAATTTTTTCTTAGTAGGTGAGTGATTGAGGACAAATACAATCGATGGATTGTTATTTTGCAAGAAATCGATCTTGAAGTTTTGTCTGCCAAATCCAAGAATTCATTGGTATATGTGGAATTGATTTCTGAGTTACCATGTGAAGAAGAGATTATTTATGATGAATCGTTTCCCGATGAACATCTTTTTCTCATTTCTTCACAGGATCCTTGGTACAGAGATCTCATCGTTTATCTCCAGACTGCGAAGTTTCCCTTAGATTTTTCTAAATATGAGCGTCGAAAGTTGCGTCACTTAGCTAAAAGTTATTTGATTATCGGTGACACTCTATATCATCGCGAGGTCAATTCGATCCTTAGACACTGCTTAACTCTCAAAGAAGCTAAGGTTTTTCTGAATGATTGCCACATTGGAGCTTGTGGTGAACATTTATATGGGCTTTCTACAGCCCAAAAAATCTTACGTGGAGGATATTTTGGCCCTCGATTTTCAAAGATTTAGTTGAGGCGGTCAAAAAGTGTCATCCCTATCAAGTTTATACTCAGAAGATGGGCGCTCATCCAACTCCACCCTTTCCTATCATCACTGTCGGTCCGTTCACAAAGTGGGGTGTTTATTATACTACTTGTAACCTGCATTCATCTAAGGGTCATAAGTACATTATTGTAGCTATAGACTACTTTATGAAGTGGATTGAGGCTATGCCTAATTTTGGGTATGATGGTGAGACAATAGCCCTGTTCCTATTTAATCAAGTCATTTCTCGCTTTGGTATCAGCAAAGAGATTGTCCCTGACCATGGCAGTCATTTTTAGAACAGTATGATGGTTGAATTGGCTCTCAAATTGGGTTTTTGAGAGGATCATTCATCTCCTTATTATCCTCAAGCCAATGGGCAAGTTGAAGTCGTTAAAAAATCCTTGAAGACAATTCTTCAACGGAAGATTGATAAATCCAGATCCAATTGGAACGTCACGCTATATGTTGCACTTTGGGCATACCGGATGTCTGCAAAGACTGCAACCAGATTCACTTTGTTTCAACTAGTTTATGGGTTGGAATATATATTTCCTATTGAATGTGAAATTCCTTCCCTTAAGCTGGCAGTTGAGCTTCTTCCTGACACTTCTAGTCTTGAAGAACGCCTTATCCATCTAGAACATCTCGATGAGCAGCGTCGAGATGCAGCTACGATGAATGAGGTGCATAAGAAACAGGTGACCTTGTCTTGGTTTATGCCCAAGAGGAGGATGCCTTGGGGGTAGGAAAGTTCAATTCTATGTGGTATTTCCCCTTTATCGTCAAAAGGGTCCTGAAAAAGGGAGCTTATGACTTGGTTGATTTTGATGGGAACGAGCTGGTGGAGCCCAGAAATGGGCTCTATTTGATTTGATTTGTTGTATATATTGTATTTTTGTACATTTCTATTTTTCAATTTTTGGTGTGACTTTGATGATTTTGATATGCTTTGGCAGGTATTATTGGATGAGATGAGTCATTTTAGCTTTACCGATGGTGCTAGTATACATACCCAGAACCTGGCTTCCACAGCTTGGGTAATTCACTATCCATCCGGTCAGTTGTTAGTTTCAAGAGGTGTCTGCATAGGTCATGCTTTGAACAATGTGGCAGAGTACACTGCAATGGTCAACCTACTCTCGGAGGCAATATATCTTGGTGTTGATTCGTTAGTAGTTTGCTTGGATTCACAACCAGTGGTTTCACAATTTAACAACACCTATCATGTCAGAGACCCATTTTTACATCAATTAATTTTTAGGGTACGTTTGTTACAACATTCATTCATATTTCTCGATTTGATAATTGGTTAGCATACCCATTAGCTAATCAAGCACTTGATTGGCACATTAATCATCCAATACGTTAATATCAAAACATCATTCATCATTGTACATTTGGGACAATCACATCATATAAATCATTATATATATATATATATATATATATATATATATATATATATATATATATATATATATATATATATATATATATATATAAGAGTGTTCAAAATATACAAAATTTGGACCATCATGTCCTAAAAAATTAGGACTTATGCCCGATCATGTCTTTCATCAAAAATAATATTACAGTCATCCGATAAAATCTAAATCTACTCATGAGGTCCCTGCCCAACATTTTTGTTCCGATAGAACACAATAGCAATAGCTACACGATGGAATAACCGCACCCAGTATCATGGTACTCCAACCACCTCCTCTGGATAGCCTCAGGAAGGCCCTCTATAGCTGCCATGGGTACTTGACAAGTCAAACTCTCCAAGTTTCTTTGGATGGCATGGAAGGTCCTTCCTGTGTCTTTAGCATTTGCCTCACCTCTGCGGCGCTTATGTCTTGGGTAACCCTCTGGTCTAACCAATCCCATGTCTGCATCATGATCATTAAAATTTTGTAAGTCATATTGTCCTATCAAAAACATTTTTTCATTTTGCATATAATTTGAAAAATAAAAAAAGTCACATAATCAAAAATCATTGTGCAATCTTACCAATTGTACCCCATGTTGCTCCGGGTGGAAGAACCAAACCAGTTTCTGCTCGAAAATCCATCCCAACATAGGGATAGTCCTCCAATAAGATGACCTATTCTGCCCACCACTAGAAGAATTCATCATCCCATGTGGTCCAAAGAACTTCACTTCCCCCTAGTCTCTTCATCAAGTCTTCCCATCGGGCTATCCTCGAATCCCTTGGGCTACTGATAGTAGAGATGATCTTGGGCCGAAGCCCTAGGACTCTCTCAAAGAAGAATGTCAATAGAATAGTGCCTTATCCAAAGTGTTTTGTCTTTACCTGCCGGATGGAAGTCAGTTGTTTCTTCATATTAGCAAATAAGGTTGTGCACCAGTCATAAAGATGGGTCAAACAGTCCACTGCTAGACTCATATGAGTGCGTGAAGCTTGGTGTAGAGATGTCGATCCTGCCACTCTACCAATAGTGAAAAGAAATATTTTCATGTGCAAATCCCATACATATTTGATTTGGATCTGAGTCCCCACCTTCTTTGCATCATCTACATAGTAGACCTAGACATAGTCATCTACATTAAGCCCTCCAGTGGGCTTACCATGCAAATCAACTGGGTTTCCCCTTTGGGAAAGTCTAGCGATAAAATATATGTCTTCCAGCTCAATTCTCAATGGCATCTGATCAATAATAAAACAACCTTCATCTGGTTCCCAATGATTGACCAACATCTCGAGAAATCGAGTATTGCTTTTCATGTTTTGCATTTTGAAAAAATTCAGTAAACCACAACTCCAAAGTATATCTAATGATTATTGGTCCTCCATCACTTCATTATCAATTGCATTGTGCTCTCTTTCTCTCCAACTGATAGTCATCCTGAACAATTTCATCCATTGACCCATTAAATACAAGTTTTTAAATTCCGCTCTGCGCATACGTGATTTCATTCGGACACAGCCGCGTCTATATGCGAGTTCCTCATGACGAATCCGTGTATACGTAGAGGGTTTCAAAGAAAATATATTTTGTACGTCAAATATCTAAATTTTTCTTGAAATAGGAATGAAATTGATAAATAAGATGATTACGAGGCTTACTTGACTGATTTGAGGTGATTCGGTGGTCGGTTGCTTCATTTGCAAGAAGAGGGTTTTTTGCTCCAAAGCTCTTTTTACACTTCTGCACTGCACAAATGACCAAAATGTGAGTCAAATTGCTTATTTATGCCCATAATTTGATTTTTTTTCACAAATTTCGTTTGTGTCTATTTTTTGAATTTGATTAAGGTTGTTTAACCTTTTGGCTTGTAAGTGTTGGGAAATTTTATTTTCAGGTACATTCTGGTGAATTTGAGATATTTCCAATTTTCCTTCGGATCCATGACCGCTGACCTGTCATGGCAGGTATTTGATTCTGAACTGGCATATAGGTTAGGGAATTCTCTTTCCGTTGCATTTTTTCATACTAGCCTCCATTTTTATCACTTACCATAGGGTCTATCCCATCACGTCATGACTATTTAACCCATTTCACTCGCCGATTTTTTAAATCGTGACTTGGTGGTAGAGCCATCCTTTACATGGGCTTCCTAGTTAGTCCCTCGCTAGCATTTATCGCCCATGCTACAATCTGTGTAGGCTCGAGATTCCTCTTTAGTCCCGCCATGACTTATGCGTTGAACCTTCATTCTTCTTCTTCTTCACTATCTTTATTCTGGCCATTTACCTTAGAGGCTCCCATGTGTTGTCGAGTTGTATTATTGCATTGCATATTGACTACTTGTTTATCTTGGCCTTTAACCGGCTTCATTTGGACTCATGTTTCAACCCTCTTTTGACCATGTCTTTTTTTACAAGCTAACCATGCAATCACTTAGCCTTTGTGACTTGACACCTTTACCCATGGATGGAACATCCCTTTGAGTGTCACTTACCAGTTTTCGCCACCTTTCATTGAGAAAATGATCGTTCCTATCCCAGGAAATAGTGCATCTATTTACCGACACTCGTTCTATCCATTGTAATATAGGCATTCTTTTATTCTTTTTTGGGCTTTGAAATATGAAAAAAAAAAAGAGCAGGAACGGGACAATACTTCCATAATTGATGGAAGCTACAGTGTCAGTTGTGTCACCCCTGAACAAAGCACAAGAAAACTAAGTCATTTCTCCATTTGGGATGGTTTTAGTTTTTGACTTAGGAGAAGCCATAACCTTGTTATCGAGTTAGTACTCCCCCGGTTGGTTATCTCTTGCAATCATATGGAGGGTTTGTTTATGCCTCCTGCATGAAAAACTTATACAAAGTTATCATTTGTTGCCACAGTCAACATGAGTCATGCTTTTGTTCAAGGGAAGTTAACCTGGGTCGGCCTTTCTGCAGTGTCTCCTGACTCATTTTTCATTCGTCCATCCTGATTTTGTCAGTATCTTGTTCTATCACATCAGCTATTTGGTCCTTTGCTCATGCAGGTTTGAGAAGGTCTCCATTGACTTCTTGCTAGCGAGTTTTGTCTCTTATCGACTTCAACATATTTCTCTGAGAGTAAATCTAGAGCCACACCCTGGCCCTATTTACATCATTGATAGGTGACCTTATGCTCAACATTTGATCAACATCATGGGTGTTTGACTGAGTAGTTTCCCTTGTGTTTGACGTCAACTTACATTATCACACCTAGGACTCATGCAGTACCTTGATTTCCAGTTGACCCTATCGGTGGATATCTCGCCTCTTTGTCATCTTTCATTATTGGTTGGTTCAGAGGGTTTCTGTCGTGTGCTAGCTACATTTTGTGCATGCGGGAAATGTACTTCGAGTTGGTTATTTCACTTTTCTTCGTCCGATTCCTTCCAAATCCTGGCCTGCGGATTACATTCGTGCTGGATTGATGTGGGATGCCTTAATGCCTTCCTTCCAGCAGATCTTTTCCCATCGACTCTGACTCATTGCTCTGGGAATAAGATCTAGAGTCCTTTTGTCAGTACCTTAGGGTTTGCAGTCATAAGTGGCAGACTCCTTTTCCATCGACAGTGATAATACTTTAATGTCTCCTGATTGATAGATTCTCTCAAGTGTTCGACTTCAACTCATTCATTCGCACTTGTTAGATTGTACTGTGGAACCTTGACACTCATTATCATTATCGATGGGTTGTCTCACATTTGTTAAATGTATACATCAATGACCAGTAATCAAACGATTTCTCACATGGTCGACCTCAACTCATTTATTCCCATTGTGTAAAAAATTTCCATGATGATTGGTGAAGACCTAGGGTTTGCATCAGCATGTTTTGGTTTGCTTTGACAGCTCCTTTAGTTTTCTGCGAATGACACCATCCACCCTTATATGTTGCAATTTCATCACAACAACATCTTATATGTTGGCACCCAAGTTGCGTGTCGTACCATTTGTTCCACCACTTATGATTTGGTACTTGGAGATTCAGTTATGACTTCAATGATCAAATATGTATGCAGCATCATTCATCAATCTTCTATATTTGATACTTGGACATTATTTTGACTTAAAATTTTGAGCAGTGATCAAATGATTCACTATGTACTTTACATTTTAGTTATAATTGTATACATATTGGATCCGCTCCATACTTCATATGCGGACATGTTTTTATTTCACTGAGAATGAGTATGCTAGCCTCAGACATGAGCTATCTTTCTGTTTTCTATCAGTGGTTTTTGGCAGGCTGAAATCTGGTGAAGTCCTCTCTAGTCCTCACAAGGTTATTTCTATGCACATAATACATTTCGGCCATCATGTACCCCTTCTGACCTCATATATTAGGGGGCATATGTTATAGCATCATTTATGACCTCTATATACTTGATGACTTATGCATTGGCCTTGGGCAGCCCTTCCATTCAAACTTGGTCACATTTCTCAAAAAACAGTATTTTAAAATCCATATGCGACTCTGCCCAGCTTTCTCCACATGCACACACAGGTCCATCAATAGCTAACCTGCGTATGCTATTTAAAATATTAAAAATATATATAATTTCCCTATTATTGAGGCGGGGTTTACGGTTTTTCCTGTAACTTAACTACCCCATCCTATGGCCTAACTGTTTCCCAACTGAAAAAACTAATTTGAGGAAGTATAAATACCCCTCAAGGGAATGGCCTAAGAGAGGATAGAGAGAATTATAGATATTATAGCCTCTTATAGCCCTGATCAAGTCTTATATTTCCCCTGTGCCTCCTGCACTTTCCAGATTTTCAGAAAACCCTTGTTTCCTTGTCATGATCACCCTCAATCTATGTGACATCCTTTGTGCACCATTCATGGAAGAAGATTTGTGAGGCTAGGGCTGGACGAATCCGGAGGACAGTTTTTCTCAAGGCCATGGCTGATCTAAGGTGATTTATCCACTATTATTTTTGTACATGTTATCAATAAAAGAAGTACCATCATGTTCATGTGTCATATGTCTCTTATAAATGCTTAATAATCTTGAAGAGTTTATCTCATGTTATATTTATGAGATCATGTATGCTATTTTTCTAACATCTAGGACATATATGTTGTACAACTAGGTTTTTGTGCTTGTTCTTGGCTGATACGTAGGTTCTGGAGCACGAGGAGTTGCAGGGGGTTTGAACCCTACGGGATCTACTACAAATGAAGGATAAATGGGTAAGATATGTAATCCTCACTTTCTAGTTTAAAACATATAAGCTGGTAATTTGAGTCCTTCTTGTGATGACATGCCCCTGCTCTGTGAGGTTTATCAACCCAGGACGTTAGGGTAACATTGCCTATAACAATACCTTTTTGTGCAAGTTGATCAAAAGTAGAAGCAAAGGTGCCATCGTCATTCTCAAGTTCCCAGATAGTATTAATTGCTTTCCTGCCCCTGGCAAATTGGTGAAGAGTGATTCTATCAGTTATGGAGTTTGAATTGCAAATAGTGCATTAGTTAAATGCATGAGAAATCAGTTAAATTCAGTTGAACTAGTTGTAATTGTTTGTGGCACTAGTGAGAGATCAAGTGAATTAAATCAGATTCAATTCACATGCAGTGATCTGCCATGCAACTGATGATTTACTATGAATAGTTTCATGCATGTTAGTTCCAGTTGAGACAAAGGTTGAAGGGATGTTAACTATCAGTTGTATCATTAGTAGGTTGCCCGCATGCAACCAGACATCCGTTAGATTTCCCATGATCCTTGTGCAGTTTTGGAAGGCTGAAATTCATAAAGAATAGGGATTTCATTCCTCATGAATTGTGTAAGCAAGGCAGGTTGATTAGAGGCAGGAAATTGGCTAAGTGTTGGTCGATTTTGTTCGGGTCAGTGTGAGACAGTTGTGAGAGTGCAGGAGACTCTTGTGAGAAGAGTGGATTGTAATTGTTTCATGATTCCA
This sequence comes from Pinus albicaulis, assembly GCA_034641835.2. Lineage (NCBI taxonomy): Eukaryota > Viridiplantae > Streptophyta > Pinopsida > Pinales > Pinaceae > Pinus > Pinus albicaulis. Next base: position 820,552,423 of record CM076581.1, on the reverse strand, counting down.
TGGTGAATATACAATAGAAGATAGAGGGGTTTTGAGCAGCAAGATTTCCCCGGGAAAATATCTGTGTTGTGGTTTGATTTGATTCTTTCTTTACTTGTTGTGATTGGTGATCGTGTTTATTTTCCGCAATTGATTTGTATAAGGATTCAGTATCTAGCTTTAGTACATTGCTTGATCATATTGAATCCATTTATATACATACATTTGTATAATTTCTACATGGTATCGGAGCACAGGAAATCACTATAGTGGAGGAGAAACTGAGTTTGTGACTGAATATAATTCAAATTTGGAAAAGTATTTTTGGTGCGATAGGCGAATCAGAATCAAGATAGCTTTCAATGGCTTGAGAATGGAGTATGCACTCGAGGGCAGTTCCAATTATATTACGTGGAAAGACAGGATGGATGCAGTACTAGAGGATAATGGGTTGAAAGAATTCATTGATAATGACATTACCAAACCCGCTGCAGCAGATGCCGCAAATCTTGATGCTTGGCAAAAGAAGGTTGCAAAGGCGAGGAGGATCTTATTGGAGGGAGTACGAGACCACATTTTCTCAAGTCTCCTTGGAAAAGTGACACCATATGTAATGTGGAAAGCTTTGAAAGATTTTTTTCAGAGCAGCAATGATCATAGAAAATTAGCAATAAAGGACAAGCTCGGGAAAATCAAAATGGAAAAAAGCGACACCATTCCGAAATATTTAACAAAGTTTGTCCAATGTCGTGATAAGCTTGGGAGCGTCAAAATTATTGTCTCGGATGATGACTTGGTGAGCCTAGCTCGTCTAGGACTTCCCAAGAGTTGGCATAGTTATCAGGACTCTATCAATGGGAGGGAGAAGCTGCCAGATTGGGAACGAATTTGATCGGATTTGGTGCAAGAAGAATTCAGGCAGAATACCAGGGATGGATATTCATCTAAGACAGATGATGAAGAAAATTGTGCTTTGGCTGCAAAGGTGAAGAAGGGGAAAGGAAAGAAATCCTATTTCAAATTTGAGTCCGGAAAAGATGGAAAGAAGCGTGACATGTCCAAAGTGAAGTGTTTTCACTATCACGAGCATGGACATTATGCCACTAATTGTCCACAAAATAATAAGAACAAGAAAGCTTCAAGATCTGTAGATAGTGAGGCTTTGGCCTTGCAATTTGAGCTTAACTTCTCACTCATTGCATGCATGGTTTCAAGTGCAATGGGATCGGTGTGGTACTTGGATAGTGGTGCATCTTTCCACATGACAAGAGACAAAGAACTTATTAGTAGCTTGGAGGAGAAGGACCTCAATATGCATATCAAAATGGATGATGATGGGCGGTACAGTGCTACCAGGATTGGTACAGTTACCTTCCAGAGACAGTCAGGTAAACCCTTCTTATTAAAAGATGTAATGCATGTACTAGGATTGAAGAAAAATTTAGTTTCAGCCGCAATGTTGGATGATAGAGGCTATGATGTGGTTTTTAGTGAAGGAAAATCTTACCTTCGACACAAAGCCACAGGACAAGCCAAGAAGATTTGGATTCGTGTCAAGAATATCGATAAACTTGATGTAGATGGTTGTGCAACTTTGATGGTAAGGCGGACAAAGTGGTGAGCCGGGATGAGGGTGAGTTATGGCACAGGAGATTGGGCCATCTACACCATGGAGCCTTGAAGTTCATGCAACAAATTTCTATGGGTCTTCCCAAGGGTACTCTTGCACAGTTAGACACATGCAAGGGATGTACTATGGGGAAGTATGTAAAGGCCACTTTTCACAGAAGGAGAACCGAGGTTCAGAAATCCTTGAGAGAGTTCACTCAAACGTGTGTGGACCATTCTCTACTACTTTGAAAGCAAAGGATAAGTACTATGTGATCTTTGTTGATGAATTTTCTAGAAACTGTTGGATCTACTTCATGCAGAAGAAAGATTAGACGTTCTCAAAATTTCTTGAGTTCAATGCACTGGTGGAGAAAGATACGAGGAATCATGTGAAGGCTCTTAGGAGTGACAATGGTGGTGAGTACATCTCCAATGAATTCAATAACTTCTGCATCAAATACGAACTTCGGAGAGAGTTCATTGCGCCTCATAACCCACAACAGAATGGGGTCACAGAAAGAAAGAATAGAACAATTGTGGGTGTAGCACGAGCGATGTTGCATGATCAAGGCCTACAGTTGCATCTGTGGGCAGAGGCATGAAACACAGTGGTATTTGTACAAAACCGTGGTCCTCATCGGATACTTGGCATGAGTACACCAGAGGAGATTTTTTCTGGTAAGAAACCTAATGTTTCATATTTTAAAATTTTTGGCTCATCTTTTTATGTGTATGTGCCCAAAGACGCTAGGAAGAAGCTCGAACCAACAACTGATATTAGGATATTTGTGGGGTACACTAATACTCCCCACAACTATCGAGTATATTTTCCAAACAGCAGGATGAATGTTGTGAGACGGGATATAAAATTTGATGAGGAGAAAGCCATGTGATTGTCCCTTGAGAGGGAGCTAGATTTGCATGCAGATGAGGAACTCCTGGTTCCAAAGAATGAACCTCAAGATATGGAGCAGCCACATGCAAAGGATCATGGAGTGGCATAAAACACTCATGCATAGCCATCCACCGGAAATGGTAGAAGGTGCACCACGGAAGCTGATAGATTGTGACTTGATGCGGCAGAGCATGTAGGAGCACCTACTTCACTGTGCAGACAGAGACAGTCTCTAGACAAGATTACTGGATACATGGCTCTTATGAGAAAGTGTATTGTGACAGGACCTTCCTCCTTTGAGGAAGCAGTGTAGCAACCAATTTGGGTTGAAGTTATGGTTGAGGAGTATGACTCCATCGTCAAGAACAGTGCATGGGAAGTTTTCCCAATACACGTCGGAAAATCAATGGTTGGATCTAGATGGATCTATAAGGTGAAGCAAGCGACAGATGGGAGTGTGGAGAAGTACAAGGCCAGATTTTTGGCCCGGGGATTCTTACAAGTTGAGGGGATTAACTATGAGGAGACTTTCAAACCAGTTGCAAGATACTCATTGATTAGATATATCCTTGCACTCTCAGCGCAGATGGGGTGGCACATTCATCAGATGGATATGAAAATTGTGTTTCTCAATGGATTTATTGAGGAAGAAGTGTACATAGAGCAGCCAGAAGGTTTCAAGATCTTTGACAGTGAGTCGCATGTGTGCCAACTCAAGAGAGCACTATATGGGCTGAAGCAAGCACCTCGTGCTTGGTACACTCGGATTGACAGTTATTTCACCCGGTTGGGCTTCACCAAAAGTGAAGTAGATGTGAACCTGTACCAGATTGTGATTGATAGTAAGCTCTTGATTATCGTACTTTATGTTGATGATCTAATTTTGACAGGTGATGAGTAGCTGATAACTTCTTGCAAGATGGATCTTGCAAGGGAGTTCGAAATGAAGGACATGGGACTCCTTCACTGTTTCCTTGGTTTGGAAATATGGCAGCAGGATGTTGAGCTATTTGTTTCTCAAGGAAAGTATGCCAAAGATATTCTGGGTAAGTTTCACATGGATAGCTGTAAACCCATGGATACTCCTCTTCCAGGAAATTGGAGGAAAGAGGATGCTACTTCAGGAGAAGTAGTGGACGCTGCTGTCTATAGGCAGCTAGTGGGTTCACTGATGTACTTGGTGAACACCAGACCAGACATTTGCTACGCTGTTAACCAGCTGATTCAAGCTATGGTTAAGACGACCAAGCTCTTTTGGAAGGTGAGGAAGCATGTCTTGAGATATCTCAGGGGCACTATAGAGTATGGATTATGGTACAGACAGATAGAGGGAGTGAAGCTTCAAGGTTTCATGGATGAAAATTGGGCAGGTAGTCCATCAGACAGAAAGAGCACATTAGGAGGGATCTTCAACATAGGATTGACAGCAGTTTCTTGGTACAGCAGGAAGCAGTGATCTGTGGCACTCAGTTCAGTCGAGGTGGAGTACATGGCAGCAAGTCAGGTTGCATGTGAGGCCATCTGGATGAGAAAGATCCAGGTTGAATTGTTTGGTTCTCAGATGGATCCGATGGTGATACATTTTGATAACTAGAGTTGCATTAAACTCTTGGTTAATATGGTATTCCATGATAGGTCCAAGCACATAGACATCCGGTACCACCATCTCAGAGATTATGTTCAGAGGTGCATTATGTTACTTTAGTACATTCCCATGGAAGATCAAGATGTAAATATTCTGATGAAGGGGCTTGCCAGGAGCAAATTCAAATACCATAGAGGCAGGATCAGGGTGGCAAATAATCCCTTTCTTGTTGAGAGGGAGTGTTGAAAAGTCAACAAGAAATGTGTGTCTAATTTGATTTTCCCTTAATTAAATTGGACAATAAAATGTAATATTATCTCATAATCACTTGTAATAGTTAACTGAGTGTGATAAACTCGGTTGGCTCATGAATTTCGAGTTGAGGGTGGTTGGTGAGGCATGAAGAGTGATTCTATTAGTTATGGATTTCAAATTGCAGCTAGTGCATTATTTTAATGCATGAGAAATCAGTTAACTCAATTTATTGAGTTAAATTTAGTTGAAATAGTTGTAACTTTTTGTGGCACTAGTGAGAGATCAAGTGAATTAAATCAGATTTAATTCACATGCAATGATCTGGCATGCAACTAATGATTTACTATTAATAGTTGCATGCATGTCAGTTCTAGTGGAGACCCGGTTGAGACAAAGGTTAAAGGGATGTTAACTATCAGTTGTATCATTAGTTGGTTGCCCGCATGCAACCAAACATCCATTGGATTGCCCATGATCCTTGCACAATTTTGGAAGGCTGAAATTCCTAAAGAATAGGGATTGCATTCCTCATGAATTACGCAAGCAAGGCGGGTTGATTAGAGGAAGGAAATTGGCTAAGTGTTGGTTGATTTTGTCCAGGTCAGTGTGAGACAGTTGTGAGAGTGCAGGAGACTCTTGTGAGAAGAGTGCATTGTAATTGTTTCATGATTCCATGGTGAATATACAATAGAAGATAGAGGGGTTTTAAGCAGCAAGCTTTCCCTGGAAAATATCTGTGTTATGGTTTGCATTGATTCTTTCTTTACTTGTTGTGATTGGCGATCATGTTTATTTTACACAATTGATTTGTAGAAGGATTCAGTATCTAGATTTAGTACATTGCTTGATCGGATTTAATCCATTTATATACATATGTTTGTATAATTTCTACAGTCATATGGCACAGGTGGTCGGGGGTCAAGTTAACCGTTTGCCCTCGCCGGCTTAGCTCCTTCCATTGTGGCCTTTGGTTATATGATGGTCATGGGATTGGGGGTCGACATGGGCCAGGTGCTACCCTGTCTGCCCCCTTCGTCGCAACTATTAGTCATGTGCAGTCAAAAAAACCAGCGGTTGGGACCAAGTGCCCTGCCCCTCCCGCCACCACTCAAATGAATTGACTTCAAATAAATTCGGGCCATTATATATATTAAAAACAAATATGTGGTTTGTTAGTAATGTGGTTCATTTTCTCGACAAAGGTTACATGATCGACTCTGGTGGGGTCGGTTAATTTACATAACAAAATTTTGGGCTCTCCCGGAGTGCCACGTGGTGCCCTGGGATTAGGCCATGTGTCACTCCGTGATTGCCATGTATCATAAACCTTCAACCAATAAAAATGCACCACCCAGTTTTTTATAGTACTGCCATGTGGCTGCACAGGATTGGCCCATGCCGCCCACTGTGCTTGCCCAGTCAATTGTTGACGTTAGCGTACGGCCTTCCCAGTCAATTGCTCAGTCAACCCTATTGTTTGACTTTTTAGCTCTTTGGAAAAAACTTCATAACATCATAACTTTCTCATACAACATTGTATTGAGGTGATTAAGGTGGTGTTGGAATGAGGATGAGGAATACTACGATTTGGCACCAATTTCAAGAAATTTTGAGCAGATTTAATTTTGGGCATATTTTTTTATCCCCTAGATCATTCCTCCCCACTGGAAGATTTTGGACCACAAAAAGTATGTTTTCAGTCGGCAAGTAAGTGAGGGTACAACTCCCTCACTTTTTCGATCTAAATCCACCTGACTTTACTTGGATTATTTCATTTGATCCCCACACAAATATACTCCACGTTGCCTCTACATGAAGTCCTTCTTATCTCGTCAAGAATAGTATCTCGTTACAATTCTTCTGAGTATTCAAGAGAAAAATATTCTATGGATGGAATCTTAAAATTCTCTCATTGATCTTCAATCATAGGAGGCTCATATAATCTCAAGTTTTACACATTCTCAGCAGCATAAATTTTCATGTATGGTGGAAAATCTAATCATAATCATTATTACCAATCTTCTCCAAGATTTTGAAAGGACCATATCTGATTGGTTTAAGATTTTTATCTTCACCTTGAAGTCTTTCCTTGCTGATATATATTCAAACTTGATCTCTCACCTGGAATTTGTGGTCAACATGTTTTTCATGTCTCGCCTTGTACTTGGCTCGACTCTTCTCCAATTGTTCATGTACCATCTAATACACGAATTGAATCTGTTCAATGAAGCGCTTGGCTTTGTCTATATCACTGTGTCCATCCACCGCAACATCTTTCCAAAATATAAAATATAAGAGATATTTTGGTAAATATCCCAAAAATACTTCAAATAGAGATGTCTGAGTTGAAGAATGCTTAGCTCTATTGTAGGCATGTTGGATGTAATGTAAGTGTTCATCCCAAAGCTTAGGATGCTTGTTGCAGTATCCATGAAGGATATGTACTATTGTTTTATTTACCACTTATGTTTTATCATCGTTTTGTAGATGAAATGGTGTGCTCTTCTTCAACTTGATGTCCATGAGTTCCCATAATCTTGACCAAAATTTCCTGACAAATCGAGAATCTCGATCATAAATAATAGAACTGGGAAACCCAAAGTGTACCCATACATTTTGTAAGAACATATTTGTGGTGTATTCAGTTGTAACTTGTTTCTTACATGGCATAAATACACACATTTTGCTGAAACAATCCACAACAACATAAATATAATCATGACCTTTCTTTGACATGGTTAGTCCTCCTACAAAATCCATAGACATGCTTTCCCAAAGACGAGAAGGAATAGGAAGTGTAATGTACAAACCCAATTTCCTATTGCTAGGATTTCTAGTAGCACACAAGGAACATCCTCTTACATATATTGAAACACTTGCATTCAGGTGAGGCCAATAACAATATCTCTATAATTGTGCAAATGTTTTTCCTACACCAAAGTGACCAACAATAAGAGAAGTGTGGGCTTCGCTTATGACATTGACTCTTTCACGTTGTGGAACACATAACTTGCCAAGATGATACAACAACTTATTATGAACATGATAATCTAACTCTTCAACATTATTTCCTTGAATCAAAGTTGCATAAACATCTTTAAAATCGTCATCTTGAGCATATTGTTCAATATAGATTTCGTGCATGATTGAGTTATGCTTAAGAATGACAGATGCATTAATAATAGGCCTAGACAACATATCAGAAAATTTGTTGTATATACCTTTTTTGTACTTTATTACCAAATGGAATTGTTATAGAAATCCCATCCACCTTAAATTTATAGCTTGTTGTAGCTTGGTTTGCGATTGTAAATATTGCAAAGGTTGATGGTCAGTATGAATAGTTGTTTCTTTGCCCATCAAATAATGCTTCTATTTCTTCACACTTTGTACCAAATCATACAACTCTTTATATTAAGTTGGATAGTTAATTATTGCATTGGTAAACGTTTCAAAATGATAACAAATAGGCCTACCGTGTTGCATCAAAACTGCTCCCATGACATAATCACTTGCATCAGTTTGAATCTCAAATGGTTGCTTAAGATCTGGAAGTGCAAGAATTGGTGTTGCACTGATTTCCTGTTTAAATGTATTGAAGGCTTCTTGTTGCTTTCCTCCCCACTGAAAGACTTATTTCACACTTTCAAAAGCATGTATTGGAGTTGCAATAGATGAGAAGTTAGCAATAAACTTTCTCCAATATTGGGTTGCTCCCAAAAAGCTCCTAAATTCTGTTACATTATTAGGTTTAAGAAAATTCACAATGACTTCAAATTTTGAGGGATCAATATTCAATTCACCCCCTACTAGAATATGACCCAAATATGCCAAAGAGGTTTTCCCAAATTCACACTTACACATATTCAAATACGATTTCTCTTTCTTTAAGACATCTAAAACTTGTTTCACATCCTTGACATGCGTTTCACAAGTCTTAATGAAAATCAGAATATCATCTAAGTAGACTATAAAAAAATAATCAAGGAATGGTATCAACACATCATTCATAACTCTTATGAATGTTGTTGGTGCATTACAAAGCCCGAAAGGCATAACTAACCATTCAAAAAAACCTTGTTTTTTCTTGAAATTGGTCTTCCAAATATCACCTTTAGCAATCCTGATATGATGATAATTGCTTCTCAAATATAACTTAGTGAAATAAACAACATCCTTTTATTGGTCCATAAAATTATCAATATGAGGAAGAGGATAATGATTATTTACTATGATTTTGTTCAAAGCTATAAAATCTACACACATGTGCCATGTACCATCCTTCTTTGGAACCAAGACAACAGGAGACCTGCAAGGAGATGTACTTGGTCTAATGACCCCTTTGTCAAGCAGCTCTTGAATTTGCTTCTTGATCTCTGCATTCTCCAAAACTGACATTTTGTACATGCCAATGTTTGGAAGAGGTGCATCCTGCTACAATTGAATCTCATTTTGGATTCCTCTTTTAGGAGGCAACCCTTCAGGTTCTTGAAACGTCTTATCATATGTGTCAACAACTTCAACCAAATCATGCTTTAGTCTTGCATCAAATCCTTGGAAAGATTCAGATTCAGTAGTATCTTTGGGTTTGATCATCAACAATACAAAATTATTAATAGCATTTACAAGCATTTTCATTTGACCAACACTTACAAGAGACAATTTCATATTATTGCATGTGCTCTAACAATATACTCAATTCTGTCTTTAAAAATATGATATTTTTTCTCATGAAGATAGAATATGGATTTTCGGTCATACAAGTATGGACTCCCTAAAACAATTCCATATATGTTAAGTGGTACAACATCAAGCTCTACCTCATAAATAAAGTTTGTAGTGATGGAAAATTTAAGTTTACATTTTCTTGTCACTTGCAATTTGGCATTTTCACATACTCAACCCACAGGGTAAGATATAATATGGGTTGTAGTTTCTAAGCTTAGTGTCTTGATAATAGCTTCAAAAATAAGGCTAGCTTGGGATCCACTATCAAACAAGGTATCAACTTTGGTATGTTTTGTAATGACACTAATATGGAAAATTTCAATTCTTTCTTTATCATTTTGAGACTCAATGGACTTACTAGAAGAACTAATACTTGCAATAGAACATTTACCTTTCATTTCCATTGTTGTGATTTTGGTCTCATTACCTAAATCATATCCTAGATCTTGTTGAGTTGTTGCAACAGTCTTTTATTTCCCCTTGTTGTTAAACTTATTTTGTCTCATTTATGGATGTAGTTTCCAACAATGTTCTTCATCATGGCCTTCTTTTGAACAATGTTTACATGTAAATTTCTCTCCCTCTTTCTTGACTGTAGCATTATTTTTTCCCTTACCTTTAAACTTCCCCTTTCCTTTGTCTCCATATTTGGATGGCTTATTGCTACTCTCTTGAGGAACATTCTTCCCTCTTTCTTCTAAATTAGTTGCTTGAACACATACTTAATCTATATTGGTGGGATTAAACATAAGAATTGTATGTCTCAAATAACTATGTAATCCACCTATGTATTTAAGGAGAGTGTCTTTTGAAGACAAATCTACACCCAAGATTAAAGCTCTTCTTCTAAATTCTTGTGTGTAACTTTGAACACTTTGACCTTTAGCTTGTCTAAAATTTTTCCAATTCATAATTGTTTGTTGCATGTAAGCTAATGGATAAAATCACCTTCTTAATGCAGCTATAAAATAATTCCAAGAAGAGATAATGTTACCACTTTTCTTTAAGTCTTCTTGAGTTTTGGCCTCCCACCAAATAAGAGCTGCACTTTCCAAATGAAGAGATGCAAGATGTATCTTGGTCACATCATCCTTAATCCTTTAAATCCTGCAATAGACTTCAATTTGATGAACCCATCTATCCAACTTTTCAACATATACTTCCCCATTGTACATAGGCAATTTAAACTTGACATCAAGCTTTAACAAAGGAGACTTAACATGTCCTTTTGGATATCTTGGAGGAGTGTGTGAAATTACATCAATTCAAATAGCTCAAATTTCAAAAAATGACATTTCCATTGTGTCCAGAATGCTCAAAAACCCATATATAGGCTCTTTTTGAGCTCAAAGGGGTTAAAAAATGAGCAAGATATGCTTCCTTGAACCAAACTCTATTATTTGTCCTGCAATTCTGTAAAATTGGCTAACAATTATACATATTTTTCCTTTTTGCCAACCATCGAGCGACAAATTCTCCTGGGACCAGTAAAATTCCTGTCGAAATGGGTGTCAAATTTCGCCTAATTAATCGTTACAATAACCCTTAGCGCCAGAATTTTAGCCCTTAAGGGCGATCATATGGCACATGTGGTCAGGGGCTAGGCTAACTACATGTCCCTGTTGGATTATCCCCTTCTGTCATGGCTTTTGGTTATATGATGGTCATGGGACCGAGGGTCAGTGTGGGCTAGGTGCCACCCCGTCTGCCCCCTCTTTCGTGGCTATTTTTCATGTGCAATCAACAAACCGGGGGTTGGGGCCAAGTGCGTTGCCCCTCCCGCCATGGTTCAAACAAATTGACTTCAAATAAATTTGGGCCATTATATATATTAAAAACAAATATGTGGTTCGTTGGTAACATTGTTGGTTTGCTTAGTAGAGATTACAGGTTCAATTCCAGCGTGGTCAATCAGTTTACATAACAAATTGTTGGCCTCTCTTGAAGTGCCACGTGGTGCCCTAGGATTTGCGCCACGTGTCACTTTATGATTAGTATGTATCATAAACCTTCAACCAATAAAAATATGCCACCTAGTTCTATACGGTAGTGCTACATGGTGGCATGGGATTGGCTTGTACCGCCCACTGTTCTTTTCTAGTTAGCTATTGACGTCAGCGTACGCCTTGCCCATTCAGCAGCCCAGTCAACTTTGTTGTTTGAGTTTTTAGTTGTTTGGAAAAAACTTCAAAACATCATAACTTTCTCATATGACGTCGGATTGAGGGGATTCAAGTAGCATTGGAATCAAGACGACGAACACTATGATTTGGTGCCAGTTTTGAGCAATTTTGAGCACTTTGAATTTTGAGCATATTTTTTATCCCCCATATCAATGATGAATTTGTCATGTGAGTAGAGATGATGGATACTATGAGAATGAAAGAATCAAGAGGATACCACTATAATGAGACTAGAACCCTGTGATATGCCTTAATCACTTGGAATTAATGGTTATTTTTAGTTTTCCATAGAGACATCCTAGCAGTAAATCATTAAAAGGTGCCACTCTCCTTACATGTGAAAGCCTTGGTAAATGATGGATCACCCAAGGAACTATTTATTGGATAAGGGAACATGTAAGACTCAAAAGGAGAGTAGCTACAAATAAGAGGGGAATTGAATAAATCCACTATGTGAGTTTCATGACATGTGTCAACCAAAATGAAGAGACAATATTTTTCAATTGTGTTGGAAAAGACAATAAGTTGAATATTTCTTACAACAAGGATGTGAAGTGAGCATATATCAATAGAAATATTAGTATGAACTAAAAATCGCATACTATAGATTGCATTTTGAATATTTATGTTTTAGTTATGAAACTAAAATTCCTATAAATGGAATAATTGTTGCATATAAATGGATATGGCATGCTTGGTTCCCTTTGATGATTTCTATAGATATGTGTTGAAATACCAAGGCCTTGGAAACATTGAGTTAGTAAAAGGAATTTTTGAACTCTTTTGGTCAAGGAATTCAACAAATACAAGTTCACATTGAAGAGAGGATGACTGCAAAAACATATGAAGAATAAAGACATGGTCTCATTACTCAAAAGTAACTTGCACCAAGGATAATTTTATTCCAATGGGTGGAATGTAATACCCTAGTTTTTACCCATTTAAGATAAAATGATAAATCATTTATCATTCTAATAATTTGACTTATGTGATGAAAATCACACCATGTGGGTTCAGTTATGATAACCCATGTGTATGTGATGTAAGCATGTTGTATAGAATCTTAGTATAGAGCTCGAGGGCAAGGCTTAGCTAGTCATTGTGCATGAGTCTTAGCAATGGGTTAGAATTAATGTATGGGTTGTTATGTTTTCAAGAGTGTGCTTATGTATGTAAAATAATGACTAAAAAGAAATACATAATAATGCAATATCCACAAAAAGGATTGATTGAGAAGCAACAAGGGGGCAATGATACTACAAGAGGGAAAGTTAAAATGGGATTCATGAGGGATTGAATTGACACTTTCTCTTCAAAAATACAACCTTTCTCATGTGTGCTTCCTTACAAATAATTCTTGTCAATATTTAACTTGTGTTGTCCCTTTACATTTTTCCCTGTGCTTCTTGGGAAGAGAATATTCCTCATATAAGGAATGCAAGTCTTGTGGAGTGGGAAGAAATGATTCACCATGATTATGGATCACTTCTCTGCCATTAGTACTCTCCCATGGCAATTCTCCATTTCCTAAGTTATGGAGGAACTTGTTTGTTAAGCCTAGAATGGCAAGAGAACCTCATGCACTCATCGTTAGTAAAAACATGTGGAGCTTGAGGATGGTGTTGAGGTAAATGTCCACAAAAACAAAAGTAAACACCATTTAAACCAACCGCAATATTAATCATGCTCAGGGATAATTTTAGAAAAGTGTCTCCTTAGATTCATTCAAAGCCAAAAAACAATAGTCTACGACTCCTGAGTCCCTGCACTAGAGGGGAATAAAATCCCTAATGGATAGTGGAGTAAAGAAAGGGGGGAGTTTCCTTATGTGGTTAAAGAAAATAGAATGCCATGGTGGATTAATGGTTGTATGAGGTCATTGATTGCTCAAATAGTGAGAGGACTAACTACAACATAAGAGAAATGGGTTGGGTTGAGTGAGACTAGAGCATTGTATGAGTGACATTTTCCCTAGTGGTATTATGGTCTATCTTAGGAGTGGAATTCATAGTTTATTACTATGATTGGTCAATAACTTACTCCTCATCAAGAAATTTTGGAATTTCCTTGATTTAGATATAAGTTTTATTGTTTGTATATCTATGGAATACTTTATATTTGCATTATGTTAATGAATGAACATGAAATATGCTTGATTATATCTATTGATATGTTACATTTGTATATAAATTACGTTTATATTGATGTTAGAGTTAAAATTTGGCTTAATAACTAGATAATGAAGTTTAAACCTTTTGAGTACCATAATGGCCAAAGGAGGCACCCAAGTATGTCACACATGCACTTCATGTTGATAAATATATGGCAGAGATATTAGAAGATTTCTCTTATAATGATAATTGCTTGTGAGGACTTTTTACTTTTCTTAATTATATTCTTCTTTTAATTTATTATTTTATGTGTTATTCTTCATCAAACAACTACCAAACCAAAAAGAACAATGAGACAAAGTACACAAGATGTAGGCAATTAGTCAGGGCCAAAACCTCTCCAACCTAAGAGGAAAACCCACAAGAATTCTTCTTCTTATAGAATCTTCAATTGACAAATTCCAAGACCTAGACCCTTGACCAAGAACCCCTCTAAAAGCATGTTAATGCTTCCTATTTGAATAGCTTCTCTAGCAACTTCAACCTACTTAGCAATTGCAACTACAACTATAACTTCGACTTGCCCATAAAATACAACTTTCATTGCAACTTCGACTTTCCCAGAAACTACAATTTTGTCTTGCCCGAAACTGCAATTTTGTCTTACCCAGAAATTGCAACTTCGATTGCAACCAGAAACTGCAACTGCAACCATAAAATGTAACTGCAAATTTAATATGCCCAAAAAATGCAACTTTTCTTCTTCCTTGGGTAGAATCTCTCTCCTATATAATTTGGCTTCCAAAACAACTATTCTTGGTGACCTAACTTCAATTTTGCAGCTCAGTTTCACTGCAACAATATGTGCCCTAATTCCTTAGCACATGTGAAGAGCAGTAGCCCAAAACCAAATCGAAAACTTCGAATTTTTCTCCTTCTTTAGTCTTCCTCTTCTTCGCACTTCCTTTCGTCCTTAAGGCCAAACTTATGTGAGTGAGAGTGTGTTCTCCAAATGAGGTTGAGGTCTTATTTATATAGGCTTCACATAGGGTCGAATTTATTTATTTAGGCTGACTAGAAGTTTCCTTAGGCCAACTTCAACTTTGTACCATGACAAGGTCTTGGAGGGTCTTTTGAATTGATGGTTCATTCATACATGAAAATGACTCAATGACTTTATAACAAACCATAAGCACTCAATGGTTGCTTTTACCTATAAAATAAATTCTCTTGAGCATGAAATCCATGCCTCAAGACTTAAAATAATAAATTTATTTTTCTCTTTTCATTATATACATAAAATCATGATTACATTTGTCATTATCAAGGCCAAACCTAGTTACATAATTGAACACTCCCTCTTAACTAGGGAGGTATTCATACTCCATACAAGGTACTTGGTCATTCTCAATCTGAATAAGTCTCATAAGAAAATTCGGATTGGTAACTCATATGTATAGCATCATATCATCCAACATTGTCACATAGCAAGGTCTTGACTAATAGCTCTATCTCTCCCCAATATCTTAGCACAACGTTGGTGAGACCAATGATTTATATACACCCTCATCATTATCTTTCTCGGAACATACCCCACCCGGGTTCACTCGGAGTATGTTCCACCAGGAATATTCTTATCTTGGATTCACAGTCTTCAAATAATATCGGTCCTCTATGACTACTCCTATATCGGATGCCCTAACACATGCTCAAAGAGTATCAGATGCCAGATACTTACCCAATCCTCCATTATATCTTCCCAAGTGAAGACAAGAATGATGTGCCTATCCTCCCTCTAAACTAGGGATGATATACCTATTCCAATGAATGGTTGTACTCATTCCTACGGAAGGAATTTAACTAAGCTCCCTCTTAACTTAGGGAGCTGCTTCCAAGTTTCTACCAGGTTAGAAACTTGTTTCCAAGATCCCTCTCAACTAGGGACCAGTTTTCAACAACAACTTCTCATTCATTGGTGGAGAACAAGGGACCTTTAGTTGTTTTAAGATATCCTCCTTTCGATGTCATGAAACTTCTTTTTATTTATTCAGGATTATTCATCCTTTTGGGACATATTTTTAGGGCATCGACCATCCATCACTTTCATCCATGAATTATGTCAGTCTTGTCATCCTTTCTTTCATTGGAAAGTGATCCATTATTCCATATTTGGCCTTTTCTTCATGCCTTTCTACCTTATTTGCATCATGTTTCCTTCAGGATCTTTCATCCTACCACATGATTTTAATTTGTTGATTACATGTTATGAAAACAACTCCAAAAATAGAAGAAAATAGAAATCAACGACTTAGAAATAAGCCACCTTGAGGGGGCAACCTCCTTTACATTACATAAATGAACAATTCTTGGATGATACAATTGACAAAACCTCCTTCTATATATAGGAGTCCATGGGGTCACAATATAATCCTAGCCGACCTAACAATAATAATGTAAGGGCACAATAATAACAATATGGGAGTTACGGGGGTAACAAACCCGAGCTAAAATTTCAATGTAATAAAAGTTAATAAAGGCAAAAATAAGACCAGGGTTAAGGGACACTTATTCCAAGCTGAATGTTGGGAAAAATGTCCTAGTGGGCATCACTTTATGTGTTTATGGCTAAAGGAAATTGGCAAAGGATATAATTAAGGCTTTGAAAAAGGAAAAAGGTATTTTTGGCACATTTATTTATGAAAATAAAGGAAATTAGGAGAAAAGGAAGGTGAAAGGTCACAGGTTGCATGAAAGGAGGAAAATGAAGAAAAATAATGGAAAATTGAAGAAAGTAGAGGTCTCATTAATAAAAAGGCTTCCGAGGATTAGTTGGTACTTTTTTGGTCAGTTCAGTTTTTTGTCAGTTCATTTTCTGAATTACACTCAAAGAGGAGAAGGAGATGAAGCAAGAAATGGAAAGGAAAAACAAGCAAAGGAAGGACAAGGAAATGAAAGGAAAGCGAAGCAACGATCAAGCAAGGAAGAGCAAGATCAAGCATCTTCAACAGGAATACTAGCAAGTAACAGATTGCATGTATGATTTCCTAGTTGGTTTTGACATGCATGGCATGTGCATGTTGTTATTTGTTTCTTTTGATGTTGGTGTCATGGTTTTGCCACGTTTTGACAGTGGTTTTCAACATTGCTTTGCCTTTTTCTAGATAGCCATGGTATGATGGGATTGTTCTCGGTTTTGAGCTCGGGAATTTCTAGATGGTTTCAGAATCTGGGGTGGAGGTGGTCTCAGGAACATTCCCAAAGTCCTAGAAATCCCTTGAATGGTTTTGGCAGGATACACGCTAAAGCCTGAGGGTGATGTCTCGGTAAGGGCTTAATGATCCGATGTGGATTGCGGTAAAGCCTAAAGACAAGGAGATAGGAAATTCCTCAAGGATGGTGAAGGAATCTAGAGGCATTCCAAGCTTGGTATGGTTTTGTGATCTCAGAGCCATTTTAGGTGAGATCACGGTATGGTGAGGGTGGAGGTTGTTTAACCTCTAGATTTCCTTGGTTGATTTGGTTGGTTTATCCTATGAGATCCCACATTCATGCTTGGAATATGGCACGAGGGTGACTAGCTTAAAGAAAGATTTGGTTCATCCATGTCTATGTTCGTGTGGTACGTGGAAGTCCCGAACCTGGTTGGACCCTGCCTATGTTTAATGAAAGCTAATTTCTCTTGCTTTTGATTGGTAAATGTACTTGTTATTATGTTTCTTTAATGGTTGTGATCTTATGGTTATTTATATGTTTATATGTTGGTTATAAGCATGGATATATGACTAGTTTTAGTCATGACCTTTTTCATGTTTTTACTTGTAACTGAAAGAATAATGGATGCAAGACCTAATTAATGTTAAGACAGATAATGGGAGAGGGTGGTGGTCCGTCTTGTTAAGTCTCATATGATTTTCCAGTCCCTTATGCTCAATATTGTATTCGTGACCTACAGGTTACATTTTTTCCAAGTGTTTGACAAAATGTCAGTCCCAGTTGGGGATGGATAGGGCTAGTCCTGGTTTCAGTTATGGTTTATAATAATTGTTGTCATGTATTTCATGAGTTTTGAAAGTTATATGGATTTATGGGTAGAGGCTAAGCCCCAACCTTGAAAACTAGCCTTAAATTCTGTAGTCGTTGGCATAACACTGAGTAAAAAAAGGCCGCATTCGCACTAATGCAAGCCTATGGGAGCGAATAAGAGTTTCCAGTCGCATGAAGGGCTTGGAAAGGGAGCGACTAGGGCTCAAGCTCATGGAAAAGTTAGGTTGGCTTAGGGGATGGACACCTGGAGGGGTTGGGTTACTCCTGGAGGATCTTGTGGTACATAAGGGAAGTTAGTAAGGTTTGTTTTTCGACTCCATTTCCTTAAGGTCACCCAGGAGGTTGAGTCTTCTCATAGCAACTCCTCATCTCATGTTTTCCCCGAGTAAGCCAGTAAAAGTGCGTAGATGTGAGGGGAGGTTCGTTACAACAGACTCAATACTATATTTCTTAGGCTCATTTAACTCCTCCTTTAGCTGCTCTTTTTACCATAGCTTCGTTATCATGTTGATTTTCCATAGGATATTCTAAATTGATAATTACTTCTTAATATTTCTTAAGTTGATCTTATCTTGCATTCACATTCATCACAAAGTAGTTACACAAAAGATCTCAACAGTAGAAAAAAAAAAACACTAGTAAAATCATGAAGAGACAACCAAACAAGAAATAAAAAAATTTGCCCTGGGAAAACACACTTGGGGGAAAAACCCAACAACCTCCTTCTTAGAGAAATCAATCAATTCAACAGGAGATACATCCTTATCTTATCAGTCAAGAAAAAGATCAAACCTGGTCAGGAAAAATACGTATATAATGGTCTATTGTGCCTCAGTGATTAGGTCTTCTGCCCAAGAAATATCTCTGATCAAGATTTGACCTTCTGACTGGTTCAAAAACTCAATCTTCTTGCAAAGACTAGTTCTGTCCAGAAACTAGACTGGCTTCCTCACTTTAATCTGCCCTTGTCTTTCTTCCTTTGCTTAATCAAAAGTAATGTGAGTTCCCTTGAATAGGAGATGATCTAAATTACCCTTTGACGGAGCCGATTGGTCTTTATATAGAAGTTGAGTGGGCCCAAATAGACACGACTTTAGGGCTGGGCCGACTTGAAGCCAACCTTACTTTTGGAGGCAAAAATACATAATTTGAAAATTCAAATTTCCCTCATTTTGAAGATAACATGAAGAACATGTCGTGAATATATTATTACATATATTTGGAGGGATAAAATAACAATTATGAAGACCGACCATAACTACACAAATTAAACATTAGTTTGGTATGTATAACTTGTTTAATCATTTTGACGATCTATTATATAGGATTTAGAAGATTGGTTTTTGATTTTGCATTTTACTCAACCCAAAATATAACAATTTGATACGTGGATATAACTTTACATATGTTGTTCGTGTGAGTTTTGTTTCCTAATAAGTGCTTTATTTATTGAGATCATTTTTATATTCTAATTTATGTTAAATGAATTTCCAGGTCATAAAGTTGTTGTTTTTTAATAATAATCAAGAGAATCAAAAGACTTGTCGTTTATCACTAAGGATATCAAGGATCGATTCAGTGGGATTGCCATTATACTCCTTCGCCTAGAGCAATTGCCCACAGGCCTCGCTAGAAAATTAAACCATGTTTCAAATCTCGGTGGGGCTCCTATATTGGCTGGAAAATGCCTTCTAATGCAGGATGTCCACTATTCGGTTTAACTTGATGGGCTTTCCAAGCAATAATGTTATTATAGATTGAAAAATAAATAAAAATAAAAACAATTTGGTAGCAAAAATTCCACCAAAAATATATTGAAAAAAGACATGAAGTTACTTTATAGAATTTATGTACTCTAAGGATATAATTTTTTTCTTAATTTTCAAATTTGATTTTCTTAAACTCGCCTGCACAAAACTTACACTTAGTGTGCAATAAAAATGTGAAGATATCATTACTATACATAACTATAAATGCTTTATGTTGCTTAATTATGCATGAGGCTGATATCATTACTATATGCAACTATAAATGCTTTATATTTCTTAATTATTCATGAGATTGATATCATTACTATACACAACTATAAATTCTTTAAATTGCTTAATTATGCATGAGGTTTGATCATTACACTTGCATTTGATCGCTTAAATGTTCAACAATATCTTTATTCAACATGTGACTATTCCTGCACCATCTTTTTTTTACAATGTCGGTTATTGTGATATCTATTCCAAAAAGAAAAGGAATAAGCTCCCATTACAAGGAGGGTTTAAAGAGGAGTAGGCTCGAGGAGATAAGAGCGGGAGCACAGTCCCGGTTACCTACAACCTTGTTTCCAAAATTTCCCGAATTTCCTACTACGTTTTTGGCATACTTCCTTACAAATTGAAAAAGTATAGAAACCCATATACATAACATAATGGAAAAGGATTAATATATGTCGAGTGAAGACCGTTCTTTGTATTATGAGATCCACTGGTTACTGATTAGAGCATTTGTTGTTCTGTTGTGCCCTTGTTGTGCCCTTTGTGTTGTGCTATTGTTGTGCTCTTGTTGTGCTCTTGTTGTGCCCTTTTGTCTTTTTTAGCAAAAGCGTCGCAGGCCATAACACATAGCGTAGAAGAGAGATGACTGGTGATGAACAACGAAGAGGAGATTGGAGAGGGGGAGAGAATCCAAGCAGCAAGGCACGAGGGGGAAGAAATGAATGAGGGGCAGGGTCAGTGAAGTGGAATAGAGGAAGCACAAAGCTTGATGATCGCAAAAAAAAAATGCCAAGGGACACAAAGGCAAAGGCCAAGTCTAAGGAATCTCTAGGCACGGATGCAATCAGAGATTTTGGGTGAATTGACGAGGGCGACGCTTTGATTATTATATAAAGACAGGGAGCCCGTCGATTAGAGAGTCACGGGAAAGAGGAGAGTTGAGAGTAGAATCCAAGAATGATCGATTTGGATCTTGTTGATACAAGAATAAAATCGGTTTCCAGGCTTGTTAAGGGTATCGCTGATTTTGAGAGAGATTCCTTCCTGCATGCTTTATTTTTTATAGATTTTCTTAATCATGGGATTGGTATTTTGACAAGATCTCTGTCAATACTAGCTTGTCCCATTGTTCTATCCACTGCCTTATTTGCCCGACTGTCTTCACTTTTATTATTATCCCTTAAGATGTGATAATAGCTAATTTCCCCTAAGCTTCTTTGCATATTGACTTATCCTTTCTAGAATATGGTGCAAGGCTGCATTTTTTAAACTACTGCCATTGACCATTGCCTGTATAGTGATCGACGAGTCTCCAAAGATTATTGGGTTCATTATCCTTATTTATTTTAATATTTTCACCCCAGGGAGAAGCCCATAAGATTTCGATCTATTGTTAGACATAGTGCCTAATCCCCAATCATACGATATGGTGTTTCTCTTATCGCTGGTGAGTATAATTCCTCTGGCCTTTGTTTTTCCAGGATACTTTTTCGAAGCCCCATCAAAGAAGAGGCAGGGTCTGTTGATTGAGCTAATCCATTTATGGAAGTCTTATTCTGTGAGCCTTATTTTCCACTTTGGTTTTTCCTTTTTGTTCATGGGCATTGTTGCAAAATTGGGCCTGCTACTTGTAAACCTTGCCCATACCCAATCAATTCATTTTTTTCCTTTATCATAATATAATTTAGAGACTTTCCCCCATGTTTTGGATATTACCGTTTCCACCATTGGCTTTTTATTCTTGAAAATATTGTTGTTTCTGGCTAACCAGATCTGCCAGCATAAAAACGAAGGAATGTTGGTCCAGTACCTTTGCACAATGATTTTATTTTTGAGGGAGTAAGGATAATTATTTTTCTAGTTAGCCAGAAACTCATTGAGTGGGATGGTGTAATTTAGATTTGCTTTTACTGGAGAGGCCACACCCTTCCAACATTATTTGGTGAAGTTACATTCTATGAATAGGTGTTGAATGTTTTCCTCTTCTTGTAGACACAATGGCACTGAGAGGGCCCATAAATTCCTCTTTTTTCAAGTTCTCTGCAGTGATCATTTTTCTATTTAAAAGAGTCTAGATGAATTTTAATTTTGGGTAAGATTTCAACTTTCCAAGCAAGTTTCCAGAGGTGCCAATCTTGCTGCCCTTGTTTTTCTTGAAGCACTGCATATCCCGATTTGATGGTATACTCCCCTGCTGTAGGAGTCAAAATGTGTGCATCTTGTTTCCTTTGCTCTAATGGGGCTGTGCCTTTTAGCAGGGAAGTCAAAAATTTTGTAATTCTCGTGGTAGATTAGGAGTTTTCCATTATTTCCAGATTCCTTTAGAGTCCCACTGTGATATTTTTCCCAAGTTGGAGGGGCCCTTTGAAGTCATCCAGTTCCTCAGTCTTAAAATTTCTTGGTTGTTACATATGGCTCACTTCCCATTATGTTGTCTCTCCACAAATTAATGTTTTTTCCATTTCCCGGCATTCTTGAAATGTTGCTTTTGATCAATGGTAACACCTTGACAATGAGCTTCCAGATTTGAGTACAAGGTCTGAGAGGTGCATTCCTGTCCAAGATGGAGATCCTTGGAGCGCTTAAGTATTCTGAATCTCAAGCTTGCTTCCACCAACTTCTTTCCCCAGTAATGAATCTCCAAGCAATCTTGGATCCAAGTGCCATATTCATCAAACCAGGTATTCTGACAGAGAGACCTCCATTCTTATATTGTGTCGTTACTTGATTCCATTTTATTAAACTGAATTTCTTGGTTTCTGTTTTTCCTCCTTGCCATAGAAATCCTTTGATTATAATTTCTATTTGCTTATGTATGCTTGCAAGGGCAAAGATCATGGAAAACTGATAGAGGGGAAGGGAAGAGAGTATGGATTTTATAAGGATTACTCTGCCTCCTTGATTCAACCAAATCATTCCCCAAGAATGGATCTTCTTTTACATGTTCACAGTGTATTTGTTCTAGATCTCGGTATTCGGATTTTTCTTAGTAATTGGCAGCCCAAGATATTGGAAATGATTCTAGTTGGCTTGGAAAGGAATTTCTAAGATTTGCGACATTCTTTGTAGTGTCCGGTGAGGAGTGTTCCAGCCGAAGATGCAGCTTTTGTCATTGTTCACTAATCCTCTAGAGACATCCATAAAATTGTCAAGGACTGTTTTTAATCTTCTTGCAACTACACAAGGTGCTCCTCCCATGAGAAGGGTGTCATTCGTAAATAGCGAGTGATTTATGCTTTTAACCCCTTTGCTTATTGACAAACCAGTCAAGGTGTGATTTCTTCTACAGTGCTCTAGCTTTCTACTAAGAGAGTCAACCATCAAGATATAAACAAAAGGGGACAAGGGATAGCCCTACCTTATTCCCCTAGAGCTCTGGAAAAAATTACATGGTCTTCCATTGACTAGAGGAGCGATCCAAGGCCCATTGGTGCATGCTTTTATGATGTCAATGAACTTAGCTGAAAATCCATTTTTTGTAAAATTGATAAAAGGAAAGACAAATTAACTCTATTAAAAGTGTTTGTCATGTCCATTTTAAAAATGAATCCCTGCTCTTTGAGTGCAATGCTAGAATGTAAAGCCTCTTGTACTAAAATGATGTTGTCTACTATTTGTCTGCAAGGGATGAATCCACCTTGGTTTTCTATGATTAGAGAATGGACTAGGGGCTTAATGCAATTTGCCCAAATTTTTGATATTATTTTGTAAGAGGAATTACAAAGGGATATTGGTCAAAATTTGCTTAGAGAGGAAGGGCGAGCATCTTTTGGAATAAGGGCTAGGTAGGTAGAGTTTGTGAATCCTACCATCTTCTTCGTTTTAAAAACCTACCTGATCATCTTTAGCAAATCCTTTTTTATTAATTGCTAGTAGGAACGATAGAATGAGATGGAGAATCTATCTAGTCCAGGGGCTTTATCTAGATGGAGACTCCAAATAGCTGTCATTAACTCTGCTTCCGTGACCTCTTTCGTTATCTCATTATTATTTTCCTCACTTATTGTATGCAAAATGTGTTTTAAGAAATCTTTCGCATTTTCTTGCCCATTTTCTGCTATTAGCAGAGATTTGAAGTGATTGTACACCGCTTTCTTTATATCTTCACGTCCTTTAATCTCAACACCTCCCTCTCCTATAAATTTTTCAATGTTGTTTCTAATCATTCTGGTATTTGCTGAATTGTGGAAGAAAGTTGTGTTCTTGTCCCCTGCTTGGATCCACAATTGTCTAGAATTTAACCTCCACGCCTCTTCTTCCCTCCTATTGTTTCTGTATATATTCGAATGCAACTCTTTTTCCCTTATCTGATTTTCTTTTATGTCCTCCATATTTTCCAATTTCTCTCGAGTTTTTACCATTTCTTTTTGTAGCTCCTCCTTTTCATTTTGTAGTTCATTGTAACATTTTTTTCCCATTGCTCAAGGCTCGTTTTGACACTCTTCAGTTTAGATTCCCATATGAAGTTGGGAGAGCCATTTATTTTTTTCTTCCGAGATTTTTTGATTAACTGCTTTGCCTCTTCACTGCTGTTCCATAGTTGGTTGTACCTAAATGGGAGAGCCCCAAAGTTTTCGATGGAGCCCAAAACAAGAGCCATTGGTTTATGGTCAGAGGCTATTGAGGGAATGACCTTAGAGACTAATAGATTGTAGTTAGATACAATGTTGTATTTAATTAAAATTCTATCCAATCGTTCCTTTATGTTATCCTTGCGTACCCTCTTATTATCCCAAGTGTACTTTCTATTCTTGGGAGAAATATCTAATAAATTGCAGATCTCAATGAGCTCTTTAAGAGTGTCATGAGAGGGATCTGGATGGAAGTACCCCCCTCTTTTTTCATAAGCATTTAGAACTAAATTTAGATCTCCTCCAAGAATGAGGTTTTCTTCTTTTTCAAGCAGCATATTTTCTTTCAGTGATTTCCAACATGTTTCCTTATATTTATAATGATTTGGGGCATAGACATTTTAAAGGTTGATTTGTTTTTTCGTAGTTTTACTTTTTAACTCTGTCTTTATCTAGTGTGCCTCCATTCTCTGATTATGTAATTCCCATTTTTCTTTGTGCCAAATTGTACTGATTCCTCTCGATGCCCCAATGGAGGACGATGTTGTTCCTTCATAGTTTCTCATTTTTTGTATGATGTTTCCCCTTTCTTGACTGCTAATTTTGGTCTGCTGGATCATTAGGATATCTGGTTTTTTCCCTGATATAAGGTCCCTTATTATGTTTATTTTGGAGGGATGTCCTAATCCTCTGCAATTCCAAGAGACCATTATCGTTATTTATTTTGGTTTAATGCCAAGGGACCTTTCCCTCGATGATTTTGTTGGCCTTTCTCTTTGCTTCTAGATCCTTTTTCAAGGTAACTTTCCATGGGTTGTTGGGTGCCTAGAGTTAGCTCCTTTGTTGCTGCCTCGTCCCTTAATTCCTTATTTGATTTCCTTCTAGGTTTCTTAGAAGTATCAACAGATGCCAAGGATTCTTTTGACCGATTTCGAGTGAGGATCCTTTTCGAGGAGGGGGGGGACTAGGAGGGAAGGGAGGAACAGTAAAAAAAAGAGGACCCAAGAATGCAAAGCTAGGTGAGGAGGGGGGGCGAGGATGAGAAGAGCAGGCACCGGAGGCTGATGTAGAGGAGAAGATGGGAACATGGGGGGATGGAGGAGGGTCAAAGGGGATGTCGAGGGGATAAAAGGGATTCGAGCCAAAGAGAGGAGAGGATTCGAGGGGGAAGGAGGAGGATTCGAGGGGATTCTTTGAGCGAGGGGAATATGGGGCTGTGGTTGATGTAGGAATAAGGACATGTGATGTTTTATTTGTTGTCTTTTTTTTTTACTTGCTCCCATTTTTTTTCTTGTGCTTCTTCAATTTTCTTTTCTTGATCTTCTTTATTACTACATCTATTTGCGAAATGCCCGTATTCATGACATACCTTGCACTTGAAGGGTATTTTCTCATAATCTAGTTGCTTTATGTGTGTCCAATTGTCTACTTTGAGCTTGATAGCTTCCGGTAGCCCTGCTCCTATGTCGACTTTGACGCAAATCCTCGCATACACTTGCATGTTGTATTTTGGCTCACTCCTATCGATATATTTTCCAACAACGTTTCCAATAGTTTTGACATATTCATCTCCCCAACAAGGCAAGGGGAGATGTGGTAGTCGAACCCACACCGGGACAACATTAGGCACATCCAGTTCAGGATCGAAGTTTGGAGTCCATTTATTCAGATAGAGTCCTCTTGTATCCATAAAATATGGGCCGCTTCTGAAGATAAGGTCTTTTTCTTCATTGGTTTCGAAGTGAAATGTGAAGTATCCCCTTCCACATAATCTGGTGGCTATTTTCCATTGTGTCACTTAAGACCAGTTTCTCTCTGCCCACTTCTGAACAATTTTTGGAGAGGGCCATAGTCTTGTGAACTGTCCAACTAATCCTTGTTCTGATAATGAGAGGGCAACTCTGCATGGGAGAGTTGGGGGCAAAGTGATCTTAGGTATTCCTTCGAGCTTCTTCACAAAGTTTGATATTGCAGGGTGTGTTCGCGAAGGTCCCATTGAGGAGACCAATGGGGTAAAGGTGATTTGCGATGCATCGTGAGGAGGCTGCAAATCAGGTTGTGGAGGATCTCAGAGTGGTTCCCCACCTGGATTAGACTACGGGGGGCCATTTTGGCGGAGGGGCGATGCAGAGGATCAATTCAACAACCTAGGTCAGGCAGCGCACGCATGGAGATCCTACACCACTTAACTCACCAAACACCAATGAATTGATTTAGGTTAGTGCTAATATTTTCTACTATTATATTATATCATTTATTACTTTAGAGATTCTAACATTAATATGTTACTTTAAAGATTCTAACTTTCATATGTTTTTTTTTCCACAAAAAAAATAAAAATTGAACCATCTATTAATATAGAGAGTTACATAGCATATGCATTACGCATTCCAAAAATTGTGTTTCCCCCTTGTTAAGAGAGAGACAAAGTTACAGCTGAGGTAAATTGTGAGACATATTCACCTTACAGCCTAGTCCAACAAAAAGAGAGAATTATCGTCATCTTTTTTCCACCTCTCGGGCTTCCTTTTAGGAAAAACACCCGAAACAGAGGAGAGAAAAGACAGAGACTGTTTCGAGTTTAAGAACTCCAAAATGTGAAACCGGGTAGTAGACACTGATTCGGATTTCTGAGAGTATCAAAACATGTGAAGGATATCGAACCTCCAAGCCTCCTCTGAGAGGAAAACAGCCCAGGGTCGAAACATAGCATTTGTGAGTTTCATCCAAAAATATTTACATCAAGTCTGATTAAGATTTAAAAAGAAAAAGAAAAAAGGACAACAGTAACAGAAAAAGAAGATCCATAGGCAAAGACGGGTTGTTCGATAACACGAACCAACCCATCATCCACCTCAACAGCTAACCAGAGCCCCATATCCTGCTCAATGCCTTCTTTAGAAAAGCAGTCTACATCATGGTTCCATTCCCTGTAAATGTGGCAAACAAATATTTCATTAAAAAAACATTTTAGGCGGGATATCTCATTTAGTAAAGGAAGCAAAGTATAATTTTGGCATCGTTGAGTCCCATTGAACCACTTGACAATATTTAAAGAGTCCCCAAATATCTGAACCTCTCTCATTCCCATGAAGGAGAGCCAACAGAGAAGAGAGTGTAGAGCTTTTAATTCTACAAAATTGTTGCCCCCCTGCCCCAGACGAATTGAGGCTTTAAGAATTTTTTCGGAAGGAAAATGTATAACCAGACCTACTCCACACCTATTTT
This sequence comes from Pinus albicaulis, assembly GCA_034641835.2. NCBI lineage: Eukaryota > Viridiplantae > Streptophyta > Pinopsida > Pinales > Pinaceae > Pinus > Pinus albicaulis. The sequence continues at coordinate 820,525,245 of CM076581.1, read as the reverse complement.
GTGGATCCGAGGCCCCATCAAAGTATGCCCATGGGATGTCCCCCTTGATAATTTCCTGTTGAATTACTCGGGGTTGTTGCGGCAAGGAGGGGATTGGGATATGATCATATATGGAGACACCTTCCGCCTCCAACTTGCTAAACGGAAAGTGTGAATCTTTAAAAATAACATGATTCCTAGCAATCCATGTTCCCCATGCAATCAAAAAGGGGATAGTGAACCCTATCGTTTGGAGCTTCCTGCCACCATCTTTGCCAAGATTCCATCACTTCCTGACCTTCCCATCTCTGGGGAATTTTAAGGAGCCTTAGGGATTCATTCCAAAGACTGATGTCATAGGGACAAGTGAGAAAAACATGTTGCACCAATTCCAAACTATCTCTGCAAAGAGAGCACCATCCATGACCTATCTTACCCCTACATTGCAAGAAGTCCCAAGTAGGGACTTTGTTTTGGAGGATGCACCAGAAGAACAATCTCGTCTTAGCCGACCCTTTCAGATCCCAAAATGGTTTGAACCACCACTCCGGCTCCCCCTAGCCTTTCTGTGACATAAGCCAAATATACCCAAACTTGGGGGTGTACATCCCAGACAGGGAGTGTACCCATCTAAGCTCATCTCTTTTATCATGAATCCGAATGTTTGAATTCTAGAGGTCCAAGATATAGTTCTCCCACTCCCTTAACCATCTTTCCTCCAGCTGCATAGCATCCCCTTTCAACCACTCTTGTCTCCACATTATTGAGCTTTCTTGATCTGCTATTTGATTAAGTGTGGACAAACCTCTGTTGTTCAAAAGCTCAATAAGGTCTCTTGATAAAGCGTATCTCCCAGAACAACCCACCCAAGGGTCTCGGCCTAGCCTGACCTGGGCACCATTCCCCACATGCCAAGCTAAGCCCTGCTCTATTACCTTGACAGATGCTATGGTTGCCTTCCATACTACTGAGGATTTTTTTGATGTTTTTTGAGGCATTCTCAACCATTCTAGAATTGGCATTGGGTCAATATATTTCCGTTTTGTAATAGAGGTCCAAATATTATCCTCAATGATTAGTCTCCATGCCAGTTTAGCCGCAAGATATTTCGAAAAAGAAAATAGTTCTTTGATGCCCCATCCTCCCCATCCTTTTGGCCTGACTATTTTCTCCCAAGCCACCCAGGGAGTCACATGTTCCACCTTTGATCCTGCCCACAAGAATTTGCTACAAATTTTGTTGATAGAGGCCAAAATACTTTTTGGGACCCATATAAGGCTAGCCCAATAAACTGGAATGGCCATTGCCACTGATTGTATCAGTACCAGTCTTCCAGCTCTAGACAACCATTTAAAACTCCAGTGTTTCATTCTAGCCTCTATCTTTGCAATGATCCAATTCTAATCTTGGATGAAATATGAGTCCAACTTAAGGAAGAAACCCAGGTACTTGAAATTGTCCTGCAGAGATTTGGCTTCAAAGTGTAGAATTGCTTCTATTCTACACACTTCGTCCCTAGAGAGACCAGACATTGTCATGGACGATTTTTGGCTGTTTATGCATAGGCCCGTAACTTTCAGAAAAAGGTCCAGGAGCTCCTTTAGGCAACGAAAATTTTCCAAGCTACCATTACTGAACAACAAAATATCATCGACGAACAACAAGTGGGCTACAAATAAATTAATCGCCACTTCTATGCCTGTGAGATCCCCTTGTCTCTTTGCTTCATGGATCATTAAACTTAGACCTTCTGCTGCCAGTAAAAAGAGGAGAGGGGAAAGGGGGCATCCTTGACGGAGACCCCTTTGGGGGTTGAAAAAAGCAGTCACTGCTCCATTTATCAAGATTGCAATAGAAGATGTTGTGATGCATCCCATGACCCATCTAATGAATTCAAAACTAAAGCCCATATGTGTCATCAAAAGCCTCAAGTACATCCAACTTAGCCTATCATATGCCTTTGACAAATCAATTTTGACAATAGCCCCTTTTTTCCTGATTTTTTTAGACTATGAAGAGTTTCTTGGGCTACCCCAACAACTTCATGGATTTGTCTTCCGTCTAGGAAACCAAATTGTTCCAACAAAATATTTTTAGAAAGGAAAGGTTTCAGATGAGAGGCTATCACCTTTGCTATTATCTTATAGATACAGGTACAAAGATAAATAGGACGAAAGTCATCAAAGGTAGCAGTATGATCTGTTTTAGGAATGAGGGCTAAGAACGTTGCATTGAAAGGCTGGTAGATGGTACATGTGCAACGAGACTCCTCCACCACTCCTACCAGATCCTCCCCTAAGAATTCAAAAAAATGTTGAAAGAATTCTACAGTCCATGCATCAGGGCCAGGGCTTTTTTCCTTCTGCATTTCTTTGAGGATATCCTCCACTTCCTCTTTTGTAACCGGCTCCATGATGCTATTGTTACCTTCCTCATCGATATAGCTTGGGAAAAACTGTGCCACCTTGATGACTTCGACTATAGAGGCTTCCACTGGAGCTCTGAATAGTGATTTAAAGTGATTTAAGCCAAGAGATGATAGGTCATCGAAATATTGCGCCAAAACACCATCTTCCCTCTGCAGCTGCCAAATTGTATTGATGTTTTTCCTTCCCTTTGCATAGTTCTAGAAAAACTTAGTGTTTTCATCTCTAGCTTGGAGCCAGATGGCCCGACTTTTTAGACGCTAGCTTTCCTCTCTTTCCAGCATAATTTTCTTTCTAACAGTTTCCAGCTCCCTTATTATGTTCCTGAGCTCCAAATTAGAATATCCTGCTCCTTCTGGCTTTTCAAGGAAATCCAATTCCTCATTGACTTTTCTTAATTCCTCCTCCTGCTTTAGTTTCTTGGAATTCGCCCAGTCCCTGGTTGCTTTCTTCATGTTCTTCAGATTTTCCATAAAAAGCTTACTCCTGCTTTCAGTATCCCCTGAGCTATCCTTTCTCCATGTGTCATGAAACAAAGTGTTGAAGGACTCATCTTTTAGCTAGGAGGAGTTAAATTTAAATGATGTGCCAGGTTTTTTCAAGGCTCCTTTGATCTCCAGAAAGATTGGGAGGTGGTCAGATAAACCCCCCTCCCCAACCCAATGCCTGAAGACTGAGGATCTTACTAACTTTCATATGTTACTTTGGAGATTCTATTGTATTATTTATTACTTTAGAGACTATATCACAATACTTTTAAAAAAGACACTCTATGTGTCTAATGATTATTATGAGTTGATACACATGTCTTAGCTTCCAATTGTTAAGATACACTTGACCTTCCTTTTAAAAGGTGAAGGAACTTGTCACCAAAAAATACTTATATGTCAAAAGGATGCATACCATCTTTATGGATGACCCTATGAATACAAATTCTCATTTGTTTCATGCCTTAAAATAAGGTTGATCCTATAATGTTATCCATAAAAAATGCCATAAAGTATATTTGATGTCTACCATAACACGATATTGGAACTCCGTTGACTATGCAAAAATTAAAAGAATTTGCTAACTGTACAGTGAACTCGACTAATAGTTTTAAAGCGAGTTCTACTCATCTTATCACTTGCCAACACAAATATTAAGTTGTTTACGAGTGTAAAAAAAGATTAATGTTTTAAATATGAAGAGTAATGCAAATAATTTCAAATTTGTAAGAATCATATATGTAAATTTCATTTATATTTAAGAAAAATAAAGAAGCCAAAGCATAAATGCTACAAATATCAAATTCAAAAATAGAGTTCTACCATTTTATTTTATCATTGATAGACAATTCGTTCTAGATGGGATATGGGAGAGTTACTTTTGTTTGCCCATGTGTTTACAACTATTTTGATGTTCTTTGGTATCACAAATCCCTCATTCTCACAAAAATTATCAAATCTGCATGGGATGAGAAGAGGAGCTATCAAATTCAATTGGAAAACTTATGTAACAACTGCATGGAGAATAGGTAGACACTCAATATCACTCTCTTCCACCATTTTCTTGCGGCCAACTATCTCTTCCAATTTTCCTTGGGCTCATTTCATCTTCTCTAGATTGGGAATCAATTCTGCCATCAACCACACTATTATCATCAATGTGGTGTCACTCCCAAACCCAAATGTTGTAGAGCTTCTAATCTAAAACAAAATCCAGTATTAAATACAAATTGCAAATGTGTGAGTGGATTCACATTAGCACGAATATTAAAACGAGATCTATTGACATCACCAATATCACATACTTTCTCTTTAAGGTTGTAACATACTCCAAATACACATAATTTTGCAAAGATTGCAATAAGATCTTATATCCAATCAAAAGTTTAACACACACACATATATTTTATATAGTGGAAAAACCTATCATAACTCAATTGTCAAGTCAACAGTGAGGATAATCATCATTGGCTACTATACAGGTTGACTCATCACTATTTTTCAAAGGAAAACCACGCTACCATGAATTACAAAGGAAAACTACACTACTTGGAATTACTAGTTGGTGGTCCATAAGGACTCAAGCTTTCACTCCTACCAAATGCCTAAACAATTAACCTGTTTCCTTATAACATCTAAAAAAAAATACTTGGCCAAATAAAAACAGTTTTAAGGCGTAATTCAGGCCATCAAGAGAGATATATATTTACAATATTGAAAAATATATGAACTTTTTTAAATTAAACATTATATGAAATGTGAAATAATAACGGTCAAAACCTGCCTTCGTGGACTAAGATTAGTGCTCCTGGAGACAACTTTTAAGAAAACTACGAGGACCTTGAATCTGGAGAGCTTCACACGGCCACCTGGTCCAGATCATATAGAAGATCGATCATGTGAGCGAGCAGTGAAGTTTGTCATCGAAAATGCTGAATATCAGAACTACATAAATCAAAGAGGCCATCCACCACTCTATTCCGTGAAGGAAAAGTAATGGCAATGGAAGAAAAGAAGAACAACCGTGGATTAATAGTGCGTTTGGGCGCCCTGCTTATCCACCATGCTGTTCCGGTCAGGTGAAACTTTCAGTTCAATAAATTGCAGTAGATGTGAGTAGGAGGGCAGCAATTGAAAATCACAGAAACCCTAATCTGACAAACGTAGAAAACAGCGTTCTCTGTTGCTTGGCAGGGTTTCTCACCCTTATGCTGCTGCCTATGCTCGCCAAGAATACGTACATTTCGGAGAATGCGCTCATGCCCGGTAAGGTCATCTTGCAAACTATGCGTTTATAAAAATCTATGCTGGATTCTTTTATTTCTTTTTTCAAATAAAATAAAATGCCATAAAAAGTGATTGAAATATGTTAAAAAGTGTGCTACAAGGGCAGACTTCACAGGCTAAATGTGTTGGACTGAAAATCAAAGTGACCCTATTGTCATCCAGGCTAAGAAACGCAACAAAAACATTAACAGTCATTAAAAACAAAAAGGCGGTCCAGTTGGAAAACGCACTCAGAGGAGTCCAGAAATCGAGAGTCATAATTTCTGCTGCCGAGGGAATCTTTACTCAAAAGTTAGCTATGCACTCCTTGCTTGAATGCCAATTAGTGAACAGGTTCTTTATAATCTTCACTGAAAGTGGGGCCAAAAACTTGCCCTAAAAGATACCTTCCAGCCAGCCAAAAAAGTTAACACACTTAAGCAGCTCCCAAAACTTCTCCAAATAGTCTTCTTCTGGATATGGACAAGGCTTGAAAATGTGCCAGTTAGATCAAGAAGAAACCTGACAGCAAGAGGTAGGAAGGATAAGGTTCACACCTGCTTTTATACCATGTTGAGATCAATGTTTTAAAACTCCAACTCGGGTTCGGAACTGGCCGAGGGTCGACTCCGACTAAGTATCGACTCGACCGGTTCGGTTTGAATGACTCGGTCTTTGTAAAAAATACGTTAAATATTAATTTTTTTTATAAAAAAGATAATTTTAAAGATTTTCATTCATGTTTCCAAACACAAAGCATTACAATATAGACAAAAAGACAACATATGATCAAAGTAAGCTCATGAATATATCCATTATATCAAAATTGCACCCAGTGCACTGTCCAATACATAGTACATAGTACATACATGATGATGATATAGAGATTAGAACAAAAAAACATAACTAAGGAAGCTCTAAATGGCCTGTACAACAAAACATGACTAGTCACTACTGCTAGACATCTGACAAGGCAATATCCTCTAGCTCAAACTCTAAATTAGAGGGGGAAACCCTTCGCTCCTCCTCCTCATCAACATCCTCAACTGGAACTACAACACGTTGAGCCTGAGATAGATGAACTATGTGCTTCTATTGTGGCTGACCAGAGGAAGTGCCTGCGGCTGCAACTGGAGGACTTGGGCCTGGGCCTGCTACTAGTGGATCTGCATTTAGCTGAGCCTCTACTCGTGAATCGAAGTCCATCCCCACACCACTATCCTCATCAGAGTCAAACTTTGGTGGACAAGTCTCCACTACCTAATCTGATGTTGGATCAATATCCTCCAACACAATGGGATCTGAATTAGGTCTTTTGTTCAGCAATTGGTTGCGTCTTAGTCGAAGGTTGTACTGGACATACATTAGATCATTTAACTGTTTTTGCTCCAAAGGATTTCTCTTCTTTGTGTGAATCCTCTCAAAGACAGACCAATTGCGTTCACACCCAAAAGCACTGCAAGTTTGACTCAAAATGCGGATTGCAAACCTCTGCAATTGAGGACAATGGCTACCAAATGCCTCCCACCACTGTGCTGCAAAAAAGATAGTTGTGTAATGAGTTTCAATTAGCTCAACAAATTATATCTAACTTTGAAATTATAAACAATTGTACAAAATAATAAAATATGAATTTGAAAATTGAAATTCTTTGTTTACCTGGTTCATCTGATTCCCTTGCAATCCTTGCAAGGTTCTTGCTAAAGGTACTTGTGACTTTGCTGAACACAGTAATCTAATTGTGTATCAGCAATTGGTCACTCTCTGTGGGGATCATGCGATCAATGCAGTCAATCAATCCATCTCTAACCTCCCCAGTCAAAGCTCATGCTTCCTGATCTTTATAATGATACCTTGGGTTTAGAAAATCTGCATGTATTGGGCGATATAGTTGATTGTTCCATCTTTGATTAATGATTTCCCAAATGGGCCCATACATACTCACTCTGTCATTGTATGCCGCCTTTATTTGCTCCTTTGCTTGATCCATAGCCTCATAAATGAAGCCCATAGCCAATCTTTCTCCATCCACCAACCGCAACACCTTAACCAGTGGCTCAACAACCTTCACAATCTCTACTGCCTTTTGCCAAAATATTTATTTATTAACTTTCTCTTTCACATCTTTGCCATCCTGTTTGTGAGCCCACTGACATTCATTCTATTCATCACTGGAAAACAACTTTTGCAAGTTTCTATGTTAGGAAAGCATAGATTGCAATGTCAAAAAATGTGTTGCAAATCTAGTGATGGTAGGCCTAATAATATCCTTGCCCCCTGTGTGTTTCCTCATTAGGTTTAGAATCCATGACTGATTGTAAATATATTTTGTGATGCTTTTGCTATGCTCTACAATGTTCTTGATCCAATCTATTTTACCAATATCCTCAAGCATGAGGTCTATGCAATGCGCAACACATGGGGTCCAAAGATGGTTTTGTGTTTTCCCTCTAACAATTTACCAGCAAGAACATAGTTAGAGACATTATCTGTGATGATTTAAACAACATTTGCCACCCCCACCTCTTCAACGACCTCATCCAAAAGTTGAAACAACAAGTGTGCATCTTTCACCCTATTAGATGCATCAACTGATCTTAGAAACATGGTTTCTCGTGGGCAAAAGACAAGAAAGTTTATGATGGTACGGTTCCTCTGATCAGTCCATCCATCTGACATGATGGTACATCCTGTTTGTGCCCATGAGTTTTTGAATTCTTTCAAATATTCATCAATGGACACAATCTCTTTTTTCAAAAGAGATCCTCTTAACCCATGCATAGTAGGGCCTTTGAAGCCCTTTCCAATAGCATATATGGCATCAAACATAGGTTCACAATATGGTGAAGGAGAAGCATTGAAGGGAATATGAGCATCATATCACCATCTAGCAATGTAATCACAAGCAGTTTCTCTCAATTCTTTCTTCCAATGCTGATCTAAAGTGGGCTGCACTTGACCTCTAGTAGCTGTAGGACCATGTGCACTATCAGAGGGAGAAGAGGGTGTGAAAAAACTTTTGATAGTACCCTTATTTCTCATTGCACCCTTACCCTTTTCTTGAATAGACTCTAAAGAGGGAGGAGCATAGCGAAAGGGATTTGATGCATCAGTGCAAGGGATAGATGAAGAACCCTCATAATCAAAATTTGGGTTGGTAGCCATCATGTGTTTTATATTTCTCTTCCTCCCAATTTTAGCCTCTATTGATTTTTTCCTAGCTTTGTTTTCCTCAAAATTTTGAAATTGATCTCTCTCTCAACTCCTTCCTAATTTCCCCAATTTCTTCTATTGGTGCTTCACATGGAGTAATTTGACCTCTAAGACCAACCAAGTGTAGTTTCAGCCTATGAATGCCCCCTCCACCCCCCTTAATTTTTCTCTTACAAAATTGGCAATGCATTTGATCATCAACCATTTCAGCATATGCCCAAGCAACGTCTTTCATTCTAGGGGCCATTTTGGACTGAGTTTTTGACTTGGAAATGAAAGGTTTAAATCTGAAAATGAAAAAAAAAAAAAACTACTCATTCTATGTTCATTTCTTTCACAAAAATCTATGTTTTCCATTTTCAGATTTGAAAATAAAAAAAAGCAAAGGCAGATTTTAGAAGGGAAAAAAAATACCTCTAGGCTCTAGCCTCCTCAATGCTGCTCCAACAAACCAACTCCTCAATGCTGCTCCAAATGCCCAATAAGCTCCTCACTGCTGCTCGAAAGCTTGCCCAAAAGACTCCTCAAAGCTGCTCCAAAAACCAACTCCACAACTCTTCACAAATTCCTCACAAATGCTCACTCAAATGCAATGAGATAGATGTGAGGAAATGAGAGGGGTTGGGTAGCTTTAATAGGATAGGGAGAGGTTAGAGGCCTTAAAAAAACCCTAACAACAAAAAAAATCCCTTTTGGAGTATGTTTTTGGGTCCGCGGCTGGCTTTCACGGGCTCGGCCGAGCTAGTTGGTTTGTGACCGAACTGATTTCAGTCACAAATCAACCCCCAGACCGATTTCTCTATCGAGTCGGTCTGGGCAGGGGGTCAGCTTGGTCAGCTCGGCCGACTCCAAGCTAGACTGACCGATTTTTAAAACACTGGTTGAGATCACTAATAAAGAGGGGATTGAACGGGACCAAAAACCAACCCAAAATTTGCAGTAACAGAGAAAAAGGAATATGCCAATCACAAGAATCAAAATATGCCAATCACAAGACGATGCCAAACCAGTCGTAACACTCCAATTGAAAATATGAAAAACATGAAAAAGGAGGCACAAGATGTGTGTGTTTGTTGGCTTTACACTTATTAGATTAAAGAATGATGCCCATAGGCTAAAAAATGGTTTATTGCCTTAACAAGATCATACAAGATTTTTTACAAATGAACTTGAGGATTCATTTATATCCTTCAAGTAGGTAGATGGTTTATTGACCCACAACAAGTTTAACTAGGTTGTCCTTAACCATAACCAAGCAATTACAATAACAAGGGGTGTTTAGTCTACGTTGGCCTTAGCCTAATAACTTCGAAACACCAAATAGACTAGGTTGTAGACCTAATGTGAAAATTATACCATTCTTAAAATACTTAGGCATAGGCCCTGACCTAGTTGAAAGAAGTGTAGCTAAAGTAGATGAATCACTCAAGAAGTCTTCGTAATCGTCGTCTAGTGGTGGAGTGCCTTCACAAAATTGCTTATCAATTATTGAAGTGCCATCATTTAATGACTTCTCTAATGGAGTGTTGGAAGGATCATCTTGTACAAGAGAAGAGAACTTTGTGGGGTTAGTGCCAATAAAGTCATCACTAAGGTTCTCATTAGTGGCAACTGTTTGACTAGTTGTGGTAGGACTAGCATAAGAGGAAGCTTTATTAGAGGTAGAAAAAGAATCAATATCCTGATGTAAAGGAAATAGATGTTGGAAATTGTAACTAGGTTCGGTCTTCATAATGACTAGTAATTATGAATTTATGTAATGAAGAAGATAGATAATAAAATGTATTTTTGTAATGCTTGCCTCATGGGTTTCATGACCAAGGAAGTTTTTATTATAGGTCAAAGACTTCTTCTTGATGTCTTTTAGGGATTTGTCATCTTGTCATAAATATATAATTTAGAGTCATGTATATGAAGTATTTTTACCCTTGTAAAGGACAAATTTGTTGATGTAAAATATGCTCCAAGGCCTTGTCAATATGCTCCATGAAGGTCGGCTCAAATATGTTGTAGATACCCCTTTGTGAAGTCGGCCTACACAGGAAGACATGTCGGCCCAGAATAGGAAAGACAGTCCCTATATATAACAAGGACCGTGACCTCATATCTATCCAAGCAATTCAGATTAGCTTTGAAATATTATGCAAGGTTAAGGACTGAAGTTCAGTGCAGAGAAAAGAGTCTGTAATACAAGGAATCTTAGTAAAGGGTATCGTGATTGGGTTGGGTTACAAGGATGACATCTCTGTCATAAAGTCCTCGCATAGCTCAGGAGACCGAGACCTACTACAATAAGGATTAAAGTGTGATCTCAATGCGTATTAATCTTAGTGCGTATTACAGGACTGAATGAAGAAGGGTGCTACAACGTGAAGGGTGAGGATGCTACAATGTGAGGAATAAGGGTGATACATTAAGGAGTAAAGTCTATATGGTATGCATGGATCTGCAAAGAAGTCTATCTCTCTTTCGGACTAAGTCTGTACCTCTATCACTGTAATTACATTAAAGATCGAAGGTTGCCTCATGTGCGTACACAGTTCGGTCTAGGGCTAGTTGGAAGTGTAGAGGGGTGCTGGAAGGAGATCGGAGTAGGAGACTGTTAGAGGTCGAAAGGGAGGAAGCATCTTATCAAAGACTAGAGACCGAGATTCTCTAGGTGACAGTACAGTATAGTGAAAAGCAGTGCAGAAAGGAGAGATCAACTAGAGAAGCCGAGAAGAGCAGTGACAAGGGTCTTGGAGGCATACTGGTGTCAAGGGTCTGTGTCATGGTCATGGTACTTGTCAATTGAAGATCTAGAAGAAGAATTACTTTCAGGTTTTCCTCTCCAAGAGGGAGAGGTTTTGGCCCTGGCTTGAAGAGCCAAAATTTTGTGTCTCTTGTGTTTTGGTAATTGTCTTGATGAAAGACATAATAAGCTAATGAAGATAAGATCTAAGTAATAGAAGCATAACAAGTATAACACAAGCAGTTGTCAAGTAAGAGAATTGAATTAAACTCTTCCCTACCAAATTCTCAACAATAGATCCACTCAAACATGATGGGACCCATTCAAAGAGTCGTTGGTAAGAAGTATAGCAAAATATCTTTACAACATGAGTAGGAGCTTCATCAAAGACAACATCTCTATGTTCAATCAATTGGTGAAAGGAGGGATCATAGAGGCAATATCCTTAGAAAGTTTATGTGAGTGTAGCAGGGTTTTGGCTATTTTGAGATATTTTTCCCTTCATTAGGGTTATGGGGCCATCTACTTGATCCTAAAATTCTAAAATGAGAAACTTAAGGTTTATTTCAATGTCATTTCTCATTGGGAGCCATACCTTGAAGTTTGAACAACACAAGTAGGCATTCAATTGATAATGTGTATTGCACATGCAATAACTTTAACCCATAATGTGAGGATCATTTCCTTGGAGTGAATCACACATATAGTCATCTCCATTATAGCCCTATTCTTCCATTGAACCACGTCATTTTGTCGTGGAGTGTAAGAAATGGTGCATTGCCAAGAAATGGCATGATAAATGACAGATGATGGGAATCTTTGCTATCATACTCTTCTTTGCCATTAGTCCTAATACACTTAATATTTCTCTTCCTTTGATTTTCCTTTAAAGATTTAAATTATTTGAAAATTTCAAGAATTCCATCCTTGCACCAATAAAGTTGAGGAAACTTAGCCCACCAAGAGAATAGTGGTCATGATCCCACAAATATAACTATGAATAAGCTAAAGAGGCTAAGAAGATCACCTCACTTTGTCTTTATGGAAGTAATCTTATGATATTTTCCTAATACATATACTTCACAAACATCGGTAGGGGGGTTGTAAATTTTTGTAGATGTTCTATGCTAAGAGCAGTTTTACTTTTCTCACAGCAATCATACAAATAGTTAAGCAAAATGCAGATAGAACATATAAGTAGATCTTACAGAAGACAAATCAGAAACAGGAAAATGTGTGTGTTCGTTACGGCGGTCAAAAGGATGCTTCAACCAGCAAAGTCTCCTTGGTCAACAACAAGATGTGTTCCAATTCACCTCCAATCAAATCAGTCAACCTCAAGTCAACTCCCAAAAGTCAACGCCCCGAAAGTCAACGTGTGACGTTAGCTAAAGTCAACGCAAAGAAGAAATTGCTCAACCCTTTGACTCCGATTTCGTGCTATAGTACGGCCTTCCAAAATCGAACTTCCCACAAGTTTTCGTCAGATCTCATGCGTTGACCAAAGTCAACGCTGGTCAAACTTTCTGCGAAACCCTAGCAGCAGAAAAGTCGTACTTCAGCTCAGCCGTACGGTCTGTCCTCTTTCTCCTTCCCACGTGTGGCTGAAATTCGTCCTCCAGGTAGCTCGTACTATTTCAGATGAGATAGGAAGATGTGAGTTGTGTTGTGATGAAATGCTCTTCAACTTTTCCTGTATTTATATCCATCAATGAGGGTGTGTGACACATCTGTTGGGCATGTGAGCCTACATTACAAAACTGGCCGACCTTGCACATATAATTTATTAAGAATAATAAATTCAAAATATAAGTTCTCGCTTCATCGGATTACACATATTATATATGGATTTTACACCTCTCCGAAAGAGGATTCCAACAAAAATATTAGCCTCTAATCTCGGAAAGCATCATAATACGGAGTTTGGACCTAGTTGTCCAAATTTAACACTCCCTCTCAACTAGGGAGAACTCCATCCATCACTGCAATCAAACATCGTGCGTCATCCCGCCGTAACTTGCTTTGCTGGCCTCTTTATTTCAGAACAGAAGTGGGTCAGTCACAAAGACATCATCCCCCCGACTGATTCCAAACCTCTATCAAACTCATGAAGAGTATCCAACCAACCCAAAGTTGGTTCATCTGACCCGAAGTCAGGCAGAGGTCCCAGACCTCACTAAACTTGATCCCAGATCAAGTGGTTGGATCGTGCCATCCTAGATAGAGAGTACGGCAATCTCTGATGCGTCCATCAGTCTTTGCTAATGGTCTCTAGCTTTTCCCACCTCATTGGCCAAATGAGAGGTACTTCCCATGAGCCCTGAACTCAATGGGTAGGATGCATACGGGGCACAGATAAATGAGAGGCGAACCAGCTCAATAATCACAAGGGTGGGGCAGAAGCATTATGAGTGCTTATAGCTCCGAGAAGCTATCCCCAAAGCCCCCCAGAGCTCCCAGAGCTCATCGTCCAACGGGACCCACATCATAGGGTCGTTCCACGATACCAAGACTCTCACGGAAGGTTAGGAACTTGACCTTCCCCAAGGGCTTAGTGAGAATATCCGCGACCTGCTCATCAGTTCCTATATGATCGAGCCTTACGGCGCCTCGCTGTACCATATCCCGGATAAAGTGGTACATGATATCAATATGCTTGGATCGGTCGTGGAACACAGGATTCTCAGTCATACGAATCCCACTCTGATTATCACAGAGTATCACAGTGGTATCTAGCACATGTCCAAACAACTCACTAAAGAGCTTCCGCAACCAAACTGCTTCACAACAGGCCATACTAGCAGCAATGTATTCGGCCTCCGCGGTGCTCAAAGCCACCGACTTCTGCTTCCTGCTCATCCATGAGATCGAAGCAGAACCAAGATTGAAGCAGCATCCAGATGTGCTCTTACGATCCACCACACTGCCAGCCCAATCGGCATCGGTATATCCACGGAGTATCACACTCCCGGCAGTGTATCTCAGCCCATGGTTTATCGTGCCCCGAAGATATCTTAAAAGATTCTTGGCACCAACCCAGTGAAAAAGATGAGGCTCAACCATCTGTTGACTCAAAGTGTTCACTGCAAAACATATGTCCGGACGGGTGTTCACTAAGAACATCAAAGCTCCTATGAGTTGACGATACTCAGTAGGATTTGCCAAGATAGGCCCAGCAGCGCTGCCACTCAACTTCTTAAAGTTGAGTTCCATTAGTGTCGACACGGACTTACAGTCCACCATCCCAAATCTTTCCAGAAGCTTCACAATATATTTTCCTTGAGAAAGGAAAATCTCTCCAGGTCTCTGCCAGACCTCTAGGCCTAGGAAATAGTGCATCAGTCCTAGATCCTTCATCTCGAACTCAGCAGCGAGCTCCCTCTTACATTGATGAATGAGAGGGTCATCACCTGTCAGGAAGAGGTCGTCCACGTACAGCACTAGAATGAGAGGCTTCTTCTGCACAACCTTGAAGTAAAGGTTCGGATCAGCATTACTTCGAGTGAAGCCCAGCTTCATCAAGTAACTATCCATCCTCTCGTACCAAGCTCTGGGTGCTTGCTTTAACCCATAGAGGGCTTTCTTCAACTTGCAGACATGAGTGTCTCGATTTTGAACTTCAAATCCCAGAGGTTGTTCCACATACACTTCTTCCTTTATTGCACCATGCAGAAAAGCGGTCTTGACATCCATCTGATGAAGACTCCATCCTTGCGTAGCAGCAAGGGCTATGATTGATCGAATGGTGGTATATCGTGCCACAAGTGCAAATATGTCATCATAGTCAATTCCTTCCTTTTGAGAGAAGCCACGGGCAACAAACCTTGCCTTGAAATTTTCAGCACTCCCATCAGATCCATGTTTGATCTTGTAGAGCCATTTAGCGGTGACAACAGATTTTTCCTTTGGTCTCAGGACCACATCCCGGACATCATTCTTCATTATGGACTCATATTCTTCATGCATAGCATCCTTCCAGACTTGATGCTTTACGGCTTCCTCAAAAGATCCAGGTTCAGATTGTACAATAGTACTCATGGCAGCTAGATACCCTTGGTATCTACAAGGCTTCTTGCTTTCTCGGAATGTCCCCCTTGGGGCAGCATGACCCTCAGCATCTTCGAGGGTGTCCCCGAGCCATGATGGTCTCTTTCCCAGTGAAGGAGATGGATCAATAGGGTCCATTGGTCCTTCAATATCAGGCATTGTCTCATCCTGCGGTTCTTCTTGATTTCCAGGCCTTTCTTCATGATTTTCTTCAGATCTTGGAAGATCTACTACTTTCTTCAGGGAAGCATATTCGTCAAAAGTGACATCATGGCATATCTCTACTTCCCTTTGACCAGGTACATAGACTCTATAGGCCTTAGAAGTCTCACTGTAGCCCACAAACATTCCTTTCTTCCCAGAAGCATCCAGCTTACTTCTCTTTTCTTTCGGCACATGAAAATAAACAGGACATCAAAAAATTCTAAAATGTGAGACATCAGGTTTCTTACCAGTGAAAACCTCTTCGGGAGTTTTGGAGTCCAGAGCGGAATGAGGGCATCGGTTTTGAATATACACAGCAGTATTTGCAGCTTCTCCCCACAGAAACTTCGGTAGACCCTGGTCACATAGCATGGCACGGGCAGCTTCCACAATAGTCCTATTCTTGTGTTCAGCAACACCATTCTGCTCAGGAGTATATGCAGTGGTAGTCTCCCTCTTAATGCCAGCTTCTCTGCAAAAGTCTTTGAACTCATTTGACTCATATTCGGTGCCATTGTCAGTCCTCAAAATCTTGATCTTCTTTCCGGTCATATTTTCCACCAAGGCTTTGAAGGTACGGAACCACATGAAAGCCTCATCCTTCTTCTTCAAGAAGTATATCCAGGTTTTGCGAGAGAAGTCATCAGTAAATGTCATATAGTAAGAACATCCCCCCCGGGATGTTACAGGCAACATACCAGAAAGATCAGAATGAACCAGTTGCAATATCTCAGATGTCTTTGTGACACTTGAGGGGAAAGGTCCCCTTGTATGTTTTCCTTCAGCACAGCCCTTACATACACCTTCATGATTATTTCCAAAATCAGGCATCCCTGTCACCACCTTCCTTGCTTCGGGAAGGGCTTTGTAATGAAGGTGTCCAAATCTTCGGTGCCATAGTTCGGTTTGTCGGATAGCATCACAAGTCATAGCTCCCAACGAACTCCCTCCAACCTGGTAGAGTGTACCAACTCTAAAACCAATTGAGATAGCTTCCTTGAAGCTCTCCTTCCACATGAGCACCTTTCCATCAGAGAAAGTTACATTGAATCCTTTGTCTTCCATGGCAGATACAGACACAAGGTTCTTTTTCAATTTAGGTACATAGAGTACATCTTGCAAACGAAGGACTTGTCCTTGAGACAAGTGGAGGGTCACAGTCCCTGTCCCTTTCACGGGATATGTGGCATTATCCCCAAGGATAATTTCTAGATTAGTATCCCTTTCAACCATGTCAGAAAGTGCTTCCTTGAATCCGGTGATGTGTCTTGAGGCACCACTATCGATTAGCGAGACATCCATAGTGTCGGGCGGAGATGCAGCTGAGAGAGCAGATACCAGAATATACTCATTTCTTTTATCAACAACATTAGACTCCTCATACCTGGTATTTCTGGACCTTTTAGAAGGTTGATTGTTTCCACCAAAGTGAGCCTTCCTCTTTCCTTTGGATTTGTCATTTCTTCGATTCCAATTCCTTCGGTTGTTGTTGTTATCGTCACCATCGGGAGAATCCTTCTTGAAGGGGCATTCTCTAGCATAGTGTCCAGGCCTATGGCAGGTGAAACATTTACCCTTCTTCTCTTGAGTCTTTGTCCTTCCTTTGTCCTTAGAACCACCAAAGTTCTTCTTTCGGGAATGAGCACCATAGGCAGCATTTCTTTCATTATCGAATTCCTTCATCCTTGTTTCTTCTTGCATACATCTAGACAGAAGCTCATCAAAGTTAGGAATGGTATTATTGTTGAGAATGGTAGTTGTGAATACTTGCCATTCATATGGAAGTCCTCCAAGTGCGATGAGAACCATCTCACGATCAGCTATTGTCTCCCCAATAGCTAGCAGATTGTTCTGGTTTCGGTCAACTTCATAAAGAAAGTTTGAATAGACTCGTCTCGGCCCTTCTTCATATTCTTCAACTTGTTCTTGAGGAATAGCACTTGGTTCACATTGTTTACTTGGAACATAAGTATCAATTTGTCATACATCTCCTTGGATGTGCCTAGTTCGGATATGTAGGCAACCAGACTCTTATTTATGGATTCCCTGATCAGCAGCTTTGCTCTGATTTCTCCCTTCTTATACTTGTTTCTAACAGCCGCAGAGGCATTGGATGGAGGTTCTTGAATCTTCCCCGTCACATGATCCAAGAGATCATGATCTTCCAATTTGAGATCTAATATCATCTTCCAGGCATGGAAGTCATCACTTCCAGTCAGCTTGTCATTCTCCTTGAATTCAAGACTAGTGGAACCCATTTCTTCGGTGATGATTGCTAAAGATAGAGTTTGTCTTCACCTCAGCTCTGATACCATGTAAAGTTTTGTAGATGTTCTATGCTAAGAGCAGTTTTACTTTTCTCACAGCAATCATACAAATAGTTAAGCAAAATGCAGATAGAACATATAAGTAGATCTTACAGAAGACAAATCAGAAACAGGAAAAATGTGTGTGTTCGTTACGGCGGTCAACAGGATGCTTCAACCAGCAAAGTCTCCTTGGTCAGCCAGCCCAGCATGTGTCACAACGGACCTCCAATCAGCAAATGAGTCAACCCAAGTCAACTCCCAAAAAGTCAACGTTGTCCTGAAAAAGTCAACGCAGGGCAGCAAGCTAAAAGTCAACGCAGCAGCAAATTGGTCAACCCTTTGACCTCGATTTCTGTGCCAAGTAGTACGGCCTTCCAAAATCGAACTTCCCACAAGTTTTCAGCTTGATTGGACCATGCGTTGACCAAAGTCAACGCTGGTCAAACTTTCTGCGAAAACCTAGCTGCAGAAAAATCGTACTTCAACTCAGCCGTACGATTTGTCCTCCTTCTCCTTCCCACGTGTGGCTGAAACTCGTCCTCCAGGTAGCTCGTACTATTTCGGATGAGAGAGGAAGATGTGAGTTGTGTTGTGTTAAAATGCTCTCCAACTTTTTCCTGTATTTATATCCATCATTGGGGCGTGTGACACATCTGCTAGGGGCGTGCAACGTTAAGGCCGACCTGCACATATAATTTATTAAGAATAATAAATTCAAAATAAATGTTCTGCTCATCGGATTAAGACATATTATATATGGATTTTACACCTCTCCGAAAGAGGATTCCAACAAAAATATTAGCCTCTTAATCTGAGCATCATAACATGGAGTTTGGACCTAGTTGTCCAAATTTAACAGGGGTCAATATGCGAAAGGTCATTGATCATATGCAAATGGCTCATGTGTTGCAAAGATCCACAATTGGTATGACCTAAACATTGATGCCATATCATGCTAGTGTCATGGACATTGACAACAATAGAAATGATACCTTCTTGTCTTGAGGAAGAAGAGGTCTTCCCTAGTTTATACATATGATCAGATTTATCTCAATATCCCATGGAAACCACTTTAAAATGATCACTTATGTCCTTTATGACCCATCGATCCAGCCAAAATTCAACCTTTTTATTGGTGCTTGTGATGTGCTAGATAAAGAGAAGATTTAGTCCAACTCTTGGAACATGAAGAACATATCCAAATTTGGCAGTAAGATAAGATAAGATAATTATATTAATGTCCAAAAATTTACCACAAAAGTAGGTCAATGGGACTGTTGAGTATAATGATGTTGATACATGTAGGTGCACTAAAAGGTCTCCTATATAAAGAACATGAAATGAAGTAGAAACATAATGTCTATATGCTAAAACATCGAAGACCCTCTACTCCAAGTGTGGGAAACTCCAAAAAGGAGCCAGGTTCTAGGTCATGATCCACTAGATCTCTTTCTCCTAACACTCAAGGTTGAATGAAGAAAATTCAAAATAGAATGATTCGTCGAGGGAGTGCTAAGGGAAGATTTGGATCCTCTTCTACATTGCTGTCAAGAAGGAGTAACCCATTGTTGGTGTCTAGGTGGCCTCGACTGTCTACTAGTAAGAGATATGGTTTGGTGATGTCTCTAAGGTCTCTAGGGGAGGGGAATGGTCCTTTGGGTCCACTCCGATCTGGAGTCAGAGGTAATGCTGCTAGTAGTATCAATAATCAATTACCATAGCTTGGAACTAGTAAGGCTGAGTTATCACCAATAACTACTTTCTCACCACTATAAGAGAAGATATTGGTGTTTGTTATATGCTTGGTAGCTTTAGAACCAATTATCCACACCTATGAAAAAGAGGAGGATCAATTTGCAAAATGTATAACCAAATGTGCATTGTGAAAAGAATCAATAATAGTAGCTACATACGACTATTTTCCTCGTAGAGGGCTTTGAATTTTTCCTATAAAATTTCTTGTGTTTATTCTTAGAAGAGGTCAAGGTGGCCTTTGGATGGGCTTGATCTCGGGATGTGGGGGGGGGGGGGGGTACATATTTGGAATTTGTTTTCGCATCCACCTTCCCTCCTTGTGTAACATGCGACTCTTTAGGTTCTTAAACCTCCAAATATAGCTCCTCAATGCTTCAAGATCATCCCTGTGGTGATTGGAAAGCTTGGTTTTCAGTTTGTTTTATCTGAGTAGTGTTCATAGTTCCAAAGAGATTCTTGGAGATATACCATATTTCCTTTGCCCTCTTATTGTTCTTGGTACAAGATTTAGATTTGGTTCGACATCTAGGGTGACTATTATGAGGGATTCATCCTTTTTCAACCATATGAGGTCATAGCTGTCATTGCCAATTAGTGGAAGAGGTTTCGTTAGATACGTCCATAAACCTTCCTTTTGAAGAAGGGCAGTGATTTCGTCTTCCCAAACATGATTATTACTTCCATCTAATCAAGAAGTAGGCCATTTTGAGTCCATCAGGTTCAAGAAACAACAAATGTAAAAGTATTCATAAAGTCTTCAAAACATAGCCTTGATAGATCCAAGAAAAGAGTGGTACTAACAACTCTTAGAAAATAAAGTTTAGACAAAAGACAAGTGTAGGTAGTTTTAAAAGAGGGTTGTAAACCCTAGGAAACCCGACAGCTTTTGAAAAATAGATCTGAGGAGAATTTGTTGGCCATAAAAGTGGTTTTAGACCCTAGGAAAACCTAACATAACAACTTTAAGCAAATTTGTAGCGGAATAGGAGATTGTGTTGGCTATAAAAGGGGTTCCTAAACCCTAGGAAACTTGAGAAATAGGTGATGCCCTTAAAAATAATAGCTGAATTGAGTGAGTGAAGTGCACAACCACTTTGATACCATGTTGAGATCACATGTGTTAGCAAGAGAATCGAACAAAACCAAACCCAACCCAAATTTTGCAACGAAAAAGAGATAAACAACATTAGTGTAGCCAAGGAAAAACCCTAGAGAGTGAAATAAACAATAGCGCAAGTGCCCTAGATAAGGAAATAACCCAAGCATAAGATAGATCAAACCAAGAGCAAGAGTGTGCAATCATGCAATGCATTATGGTACCCTTAGAAATCATTTGCATAAGAATGAATGAATGATCACAATATGCACAAATACAAATAAGAGTTGTGTATTTATTCACAATGAAAGAGGTATGACCCTTTCCCTTAGGAGAGGTTATGTGCTTGTATTGAGTTGACTAGGTTAGCCTTAACCCAAACCAGAAATAAATATAAAGTTACAAACAATGTTGGCTATGGCCAAATTTGAAGGTTACACCCTTACTTTCAACATGTCATTTTTACCAATGAAATTTGAAATGCCTTGAAAAACCGTGATTTGACTAGTCTAGCAAAGGACTAGCTCACCAATGATCTACCACTAAGAATCCACTAGACAATCTTTGCTTAGATGGATTCTTCTTTCAATCAATTTGGTTGGCCCTTCATGCCAAAAAGTTCACACTTAAACTATTACCAATGTGAATATTTTTAATATTTCTAAATTAGCACACAACTAATTGGAATATTAATTTTTGATTTTGCTCTTAGTTAGAGGAATAAGAGGGTATGGAGACCCATAAATCTCCTTAGTAGGAATAAAAAACACTCCTAATGTGAAAGGAGGTCATCTAAAAGCTGGATTGAAGACCCTTATGTGTGAAAAGGGGTTGGAGCATGAAGACTGGGTCAACCTCGACCAAATCAAATAGCGCTGGTATGGAAGGAGTAGCATTCATTGAGGGACAACACAGTTTTGGAGGGAAACTCCATGCATGGAAGTAGTGGCTTTAATGAGTGGGGCCTAAGGTGAGGAAGCTCACCAAGAATATAAGGAAGGGGATGGTAGCCATTGTGGGCATGATTGAATTATTATTTTGTTGATGGTCTGTTAATACTTGTGGCTCTCTTCAGCTGTTTAGCTAAGATTGCAGTGCTGTTTAGCACAAGGGTGTTCCCGAGTGGGAATCCCACCTTCATCCTCGGGGGACTTCGAGTGCCTACTCAGGAGAAGTATTTGCACTACATTTCCACATTATGGCATCAGGCCAAGCTTCAGCTTCCTTCAACAACGCAGTTTCTGCTTAGAGTTGTGCTGTGTTGCAGGGTGCAGCAGTGGAGGATTGTATTGGGTGTTTTTTTTATTTAGATTTTTAGTGGAGGAAGGTTTCCTTCCATTGGGAGGCTAGTAAAGAAGCCCCTTGGGCTTTATTGACATACTTGGCACCAGGCCAAGGTGATATTATCCCCTACAACGCAGTTTCAGTCTGGATCTGCGTTATTTTAAGGAGTTGCAGGGGTGGTTGCAGTATGTGTTTTGGGAGGTGATTTCTTCAGTGAAGGGGACATCCTTCCATCCGGAGGATCTATTGGAGAAGAGCTACAAGATTCTACATCAGCTTTAACCATATCTTCTCATTTCATTTGTTGCAGCAAACCTTCAGCCCTAGGCCTGCGACTTACATTTGTATAGTTTGTGCATTTTCTGGAAACCCTCTTGGGTTGTCTAGAAAAAGTGATATGGTGCCTAGATCTGTATGTGTAGCATCTATTGTGGCATATATCAGTATTTTTATATCATTGTATGATCTCCAGCTGTAGTTATTCTCAATATGACTGCGCTGTAGTAGCTCTCCGACATTTTGTGTTGTATCAACATCTCACTTTTGGGAGTGATTGTTTATGGGAGGCTTGTTTACTCATATCATATGATTTGTGCCTCACTATTTTGTATTGATTTGCTATGCTTATACATAATGTAATGGCCCCATATTGGTCTCCTATGTTTATATAATGATTTACACTGCTATTTCCATTATTGTGTTCACATATTGCTGTTTCCCCATTTGGGAATATTACAGTGGTATCATAGCATAATCTTGGCTCAGCCTGTGAGTTTTAGCCTGTAGAAATTTCTAAATTCTTACACTTTATGCAGAAATTATTACTGTTAATCTGGTTATGCTCCTCCTACTTAGACAAGTTATTAAATGAATAAATTCAAGTTAAAATCGAAGCAAAACACATAACAGATCTCTACCAATCCAGATCTTGAACAAGTTCATGCACACATAGACAAAGTGACAGTTATTTCTGGACAAATAGTCCTTGGAAAAACCTAATGCGGGAAAACCGGTCTCTGGCAGTTGGAGGGTTTTATTATTAAGAATTTTTCTGAATACACAAATCTGGGTTCCAGATATGGAAATCTCGATAGAGAATATACTAGATCTACAGCTCACTGGCTGATCTAGGGCCAAAATAATAACTGATCCACACCCTCAAACGAGATTTACAGAACTCAACCAAGATTAGGGCCTAGAAACCTCAGCGCTGCCCCTGAAAGCCTCTGCGTCAGCCTTTGAAGCACCTCCAACCCTCATCGCTGTTCTGGAAGGGACTGCATTACCCCAGACTGGGTGACGTAGTCACTATGCTGCCCCTTAGGGTCTTTGCGTAACCCTATGAGGATTTCCTGCTGAAAATCACACTGTCCTTGCTGCTGCTGCTGCTCTCCTCTTCTGCGCTGTCCTTGAGCTGATCTCTGCCTCTTGTGTATTCTAGACCTCGGGATTAGATCATCCCCTTGGCCTAAATTCCCCTCTCTACAGCTGAAACACTTCTGAGTATTCTTAGCAAACCCTGCCCCAGAATCTCAGCCTAGCTTCAGTGCTTTGCCTCAGTGTGTCTTTACAAATGACCCCAAGCCTTTCCTTTATACTTTTCTCGTTGACAAATCAACGACCATGATCAGATCTTGAATCAATGGCTAAGATTAAAAGAAAGCTTGATCCGTGTGACTTTAAGACAATTTCATCACATGTTTAATTAAATTCACTTTAATTATTTAAGTTCCCTAAGTTTTTGTGAAATTTTTAAGAGGAAAATATTTCTGCAATACTTGGTTTATTTCTCCTATTTATGAGATAAGTTATTTACAGATGCTTGAGTAAATTCTGAAATAAACACATTTGCAGATCGTCACTATCATTAAGAGCATAAGAACATAAAGATAATTTACACCAATAGCACAATAGAAATAGCCACATGAACACAGATGTTTTTGGACAATTGTCCCCGGAAAAACCCAATGTGGGAAAACCAGTGCAGCAGATGAGGGTTTTATATTTATCTTCAAAAATGGAAAGTACATTTACGGGAGTCTGATGAGCAGAGAAAAATTAGCAAACACCTAGCTGAATTTTCTAGACCTTCCAGACAATTTTCGGATCCTCAGGGTGACCTCCTTCACTCTGGACTACGTGGAGGGGTTCTTGCTGCTGATCAGCTCACCCTTCCCTTCACCCTCCTAAGATCTGCTTCCCCATAACTAACTTCTCACTCCTCCTTCTGCTTCTGCAACCCAGCCTCTACAAACTCACCCATTGAAATCGATTTTACTTGCTTCAGAATCGATTTCCTTTGAGTACTGAGAGTGTCCCTGGCTTGATTTCCAAATGGTCCTCAAGTCTCTTCTTATAGTCTTCTTGCTGATGAATCAATGACCAAGATTATATCTTTAATCAATGGCTCAGATTAAAAGATGACTTGATCTTCGTCTTCTAGAAGATTCACACTCTGCTCTATTAATACTCTTTAATTATTTAATTTCCCTAAGTTTATACTTAGGGTCTGCATTAAAGTAATTAATTATTTTAATAAAGCCATATCCGAGTGGAATTTCCACAAACAATTTCTAGGTTCTTTGGATAAATGATGTCTAAGCCTCTCTACCAAAAATGAGACTTGGAACACTTTCCGATGTTATAGAAATCAACACTCCCTCTTAGCGAGGAAAGTGTTTAAGCAAGATACCGCTGTACTGCTCTGACGGTGTCCTAGTTGCTGCCCCTCATCTCTGCGTTGTTGCTTCCTGTACTGCTGCCCTGTCACTGCAACATCCGTACTGCAGCTCCCTCTTTTTCTGAAGACCACCCTTTCCTCTAGTGGAAGGGGTTCTCGACCATCCCCATCTTCTCTCTGAAGTAAGTGAACTTGATCTTACTTAGAGCCTTTGTGAGGATGTCTGTTATTTGTTCACCTGTAGGAGTGTATCACAACTGTACTGCTCCCCTCTGGACATAGTCCCTGATAAATTGACATCGAATGTCAATGTGCTTCGACCGGTCATGAAACACAGGATTTTCAGAGAGCTTAATGCAACTCTGGTTATCGCACATAATCCCGGTCGGTTCTATTCGCTTCTTGAGTAAGTTCAAGAGCAATTTGTAGAGCCATATGGCCTCGCACGAAGCTGTGCTTGCTGCCATGTACTCTGCCTCGGCCGAGCTCAGTGCTACAGACTTCTGTTTCCTACTGCATCAGGAGGTCATTCCTGAACCGAGACTAAAACAATACCCACCGGTACTTTTTCGATCTACTGTGCTTCCAGCCCAATCTGCATCTGTGAACCCACTCAACTGAATCTCATTTCCCTTGGTGTACCTTAGCCCATACTCGACTGTCCCTCTTCGTTATCTGAGAATATGTTTGGCTGCTGCCTAGTGAGCCCTCCTTGGTTCCACCATGAACTGACTGAGGGTATTCACTGCATAACAAATGTCTGGTCTCGTGTTGACCAGATACATCAATGACCTGATGAGCTGTCTGTACAATGTGGGATCAACCTCATCATCCTCTGATGTGTCTATCTTCTTCCAGTTAGTAATCATTGGCATGGCCATGGGTCTACAGTTTTCCATTTGAAATCTCCTCAGAATTTCTGTTGTGTATTTTCCTTATCCTAGGAATATTTTCCCTTGCTGCTGCCAGACTTCTAAACCAAGAAAATAGTGCATGTGCTCGAGGTCCTTCATGTCGAATTCTGTTGCCAGATTCTCCTTGCAGTCTTTGATGAGCTTGGATGACTTGGTCAAGAACAGGTCATCCACATACAGAACAAGAATAAGCGGCTTATCTCCTACTCTTAAGTAGTATAAGTTGGGATCTACGTCACTCTTGACGAACCCCATTTTCTGCAAGTAGCCATCAATCCGACGATACCATGCCCTGGGGGCTTGATTTAAGCCATACAAGGCTTTCTTAAGTATGCAAACATGAGTCTTCTGCTCATGTGTCTCGAAGCCCTCGACTGCTCTATGTACACTTCTTCGTCTATCACACCGTTCAAGAACGCAGTCTTGACATCCATCTGGTGAATCTCCCATCCCATCTGCGCTGCCAGAGAGATGATGGATCTGATAGAAGTGTATTGTGCTATTGGAGCAAAGGTTTCTTCATAGTCAGTGCCTTCTTTCTGGGCATACCCCTTTGCTACAAATCTTGCCTTGAATTTCTCTATTCTTGGAAATCTACCAAATCAACTATGATTCAGCTTCTTCTTTGATCCTCTGATCAAACTGCAAGTTTCCTTTGGCAAGAAACTCTCTGAGAAGCTGATCTCCTCCTGCTCTTTGTCACTTGTGCTAAGGCTAAAGATCTGAAAACTTCAGAAAATTAACCCCACCATCACCTTTTGAATTTCTGCAGCTTTTCTATTGTCTTTTCTGGATCTGACAGATTCAGATCTGAATCACACTGGCTGGCTTTAGTCCAATCTAGCGTTGTTTCTGAGCTGCTTCTGCGCAGTATTTGCGTGGGCTTGCTAGGACAGCGTTAGACAACGTCACCCTTCCCTCTGCGTGAATCTGCCTCTGAAAATTGTGCTGTCCCTTCAGATCTGCGTTTCTGCTGCTTTTCCAACTGCTTTCTGCAGCTAGATCCTTCAGTCTCTTCTGCTGGTGACCCTCCTAGTCTGCAATTGCTTTGATACCATGTAGAAATTTCTGAAACCTTACACTTTATGCAGAAATTATTACTGTTAATCTGGTTATGCTCCTCCTACTTAGACAAGTTATTAATTGAATAAATTCAAATTAAAATCGAAGCAAAACACATAACAGATCTCTACCAATCCAGATCTAGAACAAGTTCATGCACACATAGAAAAAGTGACACAGTTATTTCTGGACAAATAGTCCCCGAAAAAACCCAATGCGGGAAAACCGGTCTTTGGTTGCTGGAGGGTTTTATTATTAAGAATTTTTCTGAATGCACAAATCTGGGTTCCAGATCTGGAAATCCCGACAGAGAATATACTAGATCTACAACTCACTGGCTGATCTAGGGCCAAAATAATGACTGATCCACACCTTCAAACGGGATTTATAGAACTCAGCCAAGATTAGGGCCTAGAAACCCCAGCGCTGCCCCTGAAAGCCTCTGAAGCACCTCCAACCCTCAGTGCTGCTCTGGAAGGGACTGCGTTACCCAAGACTGGGTGACGCAGTCACTACGTTGCCACTTAGGTTCTTTGCGTAACCCTCTGAGGGTTTCCTACTAAAAATCACGCTGTCCTTGGAGGGACTGCACTGTCCTTGTTGCTGTTGCTGCTATCCTATTCTGCGCTGTCCTTGAGCTGATCTCTGCCTCTTGTGTATTCTAGACCCCGGGATCAGATCGTCCCCTTGGCCTAAATTCCCCTCTCTGCAGCTGAAACATTTTTGAGTATTATTAGCAAACCCCACCCTAGAATCTCAGCTTAGCTTCAGTGCTTTGCCTCGGTGTGTCTTTACAAATGACCCCAAGCCTTTCCTTTATACTTTTCTCGTTGACAAATCAACGACCATGATCAGATCTTGAATCAATGGCTATGATTAAAAGAAAGCTTGATCCATGTGACTTAAGACAATTTCATCACATGTTTAATTAAATTCACTTTAATTATTTAAGTTCCCTTAGTTTTAACTTAGGAAATACATTAAAATAATTAATTAATTTAATATCTCCTAAACCAGGTGATATTTCCCAAATCCTTTTCTGGGTCTTGTAGATCAAGTGTACTCTAGTCCCTCCACAAAATTTGGGAGCTCGAGCACAACTGATGCTGCCCCAAATACACAAAATCTCAACACAACCAATATGCTATAAGAAGAAGAAGAGATCTAAAATGATGGCAGGAATGAGTTTTGTCTCATCTCTTTTCAAATCTGTGAAGAACCTCTCCAAGGAGGTCAAGTAGATGAGAGAGGAGAGATGCAATGAGACCTCTAGAGGGTTTCAAGATGAGGATGTTCCATGCACCTCCTATAAGCAGAAGAAAGAACCGGTATTGCACCCTTTTCTTTTGAAGAATAAGATGACAGGCATGGAGATGGAGGAAACTTAGATCATGAGATTCTAAGTGATTATCTTGCAGAGTACAAGTCTCAATCAATGGCTTTCAAGGAGAATCTGACTCTCCCACAATTTCTTCAGGTCAAAGAAGAAAGGAGACCTTGCAACTATAGAAGGAGAAAGCACAATAGATTTCTATTGTCTACCTTTGATGGGTCATCCACATGCACAACAAGGGCTTGGGGAATGGAGTTGGATGCATTCTTCCTGCTGCATTCACTAGGAGAGAGAGAAGCTATTGAGATTGTAGCGTTGCACCTTGAGTGTAGCAAACATTTGGTGGTTCAAGCATTTGAGTCATGCAAGAGTGACTGCATATGCAGATTTTACTCCAAGGTTGATCAAGAAGTTTGACAAGAAGAAATTAGAGGAGAAGAAACTTCCACCACCACTTGCTGCAGGAGCACTTGCATCAAGAGAAAGAACACTTGCACCTTTGCAAAGTGGTCTTGATCTCTTGACATTTAGAGTCCCATGCACTATTCTGGAGATGCATGAGGAGGAGGAGACTTATACCAGTGCTGGTGCAGCCATAGAGGAGCAGCCATCATCATCAGTAGTTGGGGAAGTCATGACACCGGTGGGAGGAACCCTTGTAGCAGTACAAGATGTTCCCAAGCAAAACCAAGGTATGCAAATGTTTCCACTTTCTATTATTTCAGCACATCTTATGGAAGGTTGTGGGGACATGCCATTGCATGACCTAGGGTCAAGACACACTGCTAATTTGGAGCAGCAAACTATCACTGCGCAGAGGATCCTTGACAGGATAATGAGGAGAGGTACATTCGTCCTCGTATGTCATTGTTGAGCTGCACAGAACTCTTGGGGTTGGAGTGTAGATTTTTGGAGGATAGGATGAGTTTTGTCATAAACAATCCAATGCAGAACTATATGTTCAACATTGAGCATGATCATGAAACAACAAATGCACCATCATGGAGATCAACAGCGCTGTCATTGAGCAACAGTGATGAGTTGGGGGCCCAACCATTATGGGAGCATTCCAATGACCATTCTACATGTGTAGCAGGGGATAGGCATATGGTTGATGAGAGACATCTTATCTCCCATTGTTATGATGGATCTTTCTTGACGAGTACTTCACAACTCAATGAGAAGATTTTGTCTTCAGTATACTTGGGTCCTCATGGGTTCAACATGGTCATTGATGAGTGGTCTTCATATGGAGATCTCCAGGAGGCTGCACTTCCCATGAAGTGTAGAGATAGTGATTTGATTTGGGAGGATGGTATTCTCCATTGGAGGAATACCCATTGGGAGCATGACAGTAGACACTCACGATTGGATGGATGGGTGATGTTGATGAGCAAGAGGCTGGTGAGCTACTTGCAGATCTATGACACTGGGCAGCAGGAGGCAAGGCTGTGTTGGCTACTCTTGAAAGAGTTTGGCCATCATTTAACATATCCTATCTTAAACGGTGTGCTAGTGGTTGGAACATGGCATGACACTTGCATCATAGGGTAGCATGGAGTTTGGGTGCATTGTGGTGATGTGGCATTTCTCATGTCAATCATCATGTTTTCACTTCATGGTTTGTATGATGGAGGTGTAAGGAGGCAACAAGAGCTATTGTTGCTTTGGTTACTCTTAGGAGAGTATGGGCTTATTTTCTCCCATACTTTGCATGATATTTCAGAAGAAGAGGATGGCATAATTAGGGTGCGAGGGGCTACTCTTCAGCATTGGAGGATCAGGAAGTACTTCCACATAGGAAGGAATCTCCCATATATAGCAACATCATGGTATGTGACTTTGGCATTGGGGATGTCAAAGAGGGAAGTTATGAGATGGCAAGAGCCTTATCACAAAGGCCAACAACGCTGTCACTTGGGAGTATGTATCTATTGATGGAGTATTCTAATGGGAGCATGTATCACTTCACATTTCAGACCACTATGAGGAGATTCTCATGGGAGGGCTCATCCATGGACCTCACCTTCAGCCTACTCACAAGGCATGGTAATAATGGCATTTTTGTGTTTATTGTTCACTTGACAAAATATTTGCATTCTCTTGCCATATATGTACAGTGCGTTGCTCCACAAGAGGGCAAATTTTTATTTTGGCTTCATGGTCTTTCTAAGACCAATATCAGTGATGGAGGAAGCCATTTCCTGGATGGCATTGGGCAAGTGTTGTGTTATTCTTGGTATGCTCAGCTGATATATAATGCCATTTACTACTTCCTAGTAGATGAGCAAACATGCACAACTAGCAATTTGTTGGGAGACAACTTGCCACATGATGTTCTGAAACAACAGCTAGCAAAACTGCGCTGTATCCACTAGAGAAACCATTGGTACCATCCAACATTACACATAACACTCAGTATCTTTCTGATTTGGATGCCATATGGTGATGATGTTCTATTCACTTTGTATGGGATGGCTTAGGCTAGCAAGGTTCATGATACTAGAGAAGGGGTCTTTGAGGATCTAGTTGTCCTTTTGTCTCTTGAGGGCAACATTATTGTAGCTCAAATTCAGCAGCAGCTCTACACTTTCCATAAGTGGAGAGAGAGACAACATGGGGTAGGCCATTTGGTCTATCATGTTCAGATATGCAGCCCACCTACATTGCAAGAGCCAAAGGTGGAGGAGCTTTTTTATGAGTTGCCATTTTGGAGGGTGACTCACTTTGTGTGGATGATAGCTTGGGGTTTGGAGCTTCACATGGGAATGAAGGTTCCTAATGATTTTATGATCCCATGCCTCAAGAAGGCCTCTAGACCACATATAGTTGCCTCCATGGATATCCCACTTCTTCATGATGAGAGCCATTTGGATTTGCCACCAAAGGCTAGCTTATACATTCGGGAGGAGCAACTTGGGGACATATTGATGAGACAACATCTTGTTCATTGGAGGAACTTATCACATGAGGATGCTACAGGAGGAGGAGAGGAGGCTCGTCAGTTCTATCCTTGCAGTTGCTTGAGGACAAGCAACAATTGGGAGGGGAGGACTATAATATTCCTAAATTAGCACATAGCTAATTGGAATATTAATTTTTTATTTTTCTCTTAGTTAGAGGAATAAGAGGGTATGGTGACCCATAAATCTCCTTGGTAAGAATAAAAGACACTCCTAATGTGAAAGGAGGTCATCTAAAAGCTGGATTGAAGACCCTTATGTGTGAAAAGGGGTTGGAGCATGAAGACTGGGTCAACCTCGACCAAATGAAACAATGCTCGTATGGAAGGAGTGGCATTCATTGAGGGACAATGCAGTTTTGGAGGGAAACTCCATGAATGGAAGTAGTGGCTTTAATGAGTGGTACCCAAGGTGAGGAAGCTCACCAAGAATATAAGGAAGGGGATGGCAGCCATTGTGGGCATGATTGGATTATTATTTTGTTGATGGTCTGTTAAGACTTGTGGCTCTCTTCATCTGTTTAGCTAAGATTGTAGTGCTGTTTAGCACAAGGGTGTTTTCGAGCGAGAATCCCACCTTCATCCTCGGGGGACTTCGACTGCCTACTCAGGAGAAGTATTTGCACTAAATTTCCACATTCTGGCATCAAGCCAAGGTTCAACTTCCTTCAACAACACAATTTCTGCTTAGAGTTGTGCTGTGTTGTAGGGTGTAGCAGTGGAGGATTGTATTGGGTGTTTTTTGAGCTATATTTTCAGTGGAGGAAGGTTTCCTTCCATTGGGAGGCTAGTAAAGAAGCCCCTTGGGATTTATTGACATACTTGGCATCAGGCCAAAGTAATATTATCCCCTATAGCACAGTTTCAGTCTGGATTTGCATTATTTTAGGGAGGAGTTGTAGGGGTGGTTGCAGTATGTGTTTTGCGAGGTGATTTCTTCAGTGAAGGGGACATCCTTCCATCCGGAGGATCTATTGGAGAAGAGCTACAAGATTCTACATCAGCTTCAACCATATCTTCTCATTTCATTTGTTGCAGCAAACCTTCAGCCCTAGGGCTGCAGCGTACATTTGTATAGTTTGTGCATTTTTCGGAAACCCTCTTGGGTTGTTTAGAAAAAGTGATATAGTGCCTAGATCTATATGTGTAGCATCTATTGTGGCATATATCAGTATTTTTATATCATTGTATGATCTCTAGTTGTAGTTATGCTTAGTATGATTGCGCTGTAGCGGCTCTTCGGCATTTTGTATTGTAGCAACATCTCACTTTTGGGAGTGATTGTTTATGGGAGGCTTGTTTACTCATATCATATGATTTGCGCCTCACTATTTTGTACTGATTTGTTCCTCTTATACATAATGTAATCGCCCCATATTGGTCTCCTATGTTTATGTATTGATTTACACTGCTATTTCCATTATTGTGTTCACATATTGTTGTTTCCCCATTTGTGAATATTACAATATTGGTGGGGAATTTAGAGGGACAACAACTTGTAGATATTTTCTAACTCGTGGTAAACAAATTTTGCAGTATAATACAATCCCTATAGTAGACTAAAAACAACAAAACTAAGAATCAATCAAAATAAATTATTTACTAAATGCTAGAATCTATAAACACATGTTGTAGAAAACAATGCATAGAATTTAATATATGTTTGTCAAAATTTGTCACCACTTATATTAATTTTGAACATGAAAATTACTGCTATAGGAAAATACCCCTAAACTGCTTGATGCTAGACTTAGGACTCAATGAATGAAGTTGTACCTTTGCCCTCTCTTTTATAGATTTGAGAAGGGCATACTAGGGTTTATACAAATAGGTTTGCACTCAAACTTGGAAACATAATTTACTAAAAAAATAAAATCAAATTATTATTATTTTATTTATTTTTTAAATTTTAACTCCTAGTTTATCTTTAATCGATGTCACATGCCTGTAAGATAAGTTCGTGGCAACACATGCCTTATTTAAGGCTAGTTGGCAAGTGCATGCTGTTGAGAATTTGGAGGGCTGTAGGTTAATACAAATTCTCTTCTTGATAATTACTTGTGACCTTCCTTGTGATGCTTATGTCTTCTCTTCTATTAGTTTAGTTAATCTTTCATCAAGTCAATTATCAAAATGCACAAGACACAAAAGTTAGGCTCCTAGAGCCAGGGCAAAACCCCTCCCTCTTAGAGAGGAAAACCCGCAAGGAATTCTTCTTATTGATCTTCAAATGACAAGTACCATGACCTAGAATTAGACCCTTGACCTAGATATGCTTCCAAGACCTTGATGCAGCTTCTTCAGCCTTGAATCTTCTCTTCACCAAATTGCTTAGTTCCGCATCAGCACTGGAGACCTTGATTTTCACCTTGTATAAGCTGGTAGTTGAATTGCTTGAATAGTAAGAACGTAAATTTTAGATTTACCTTCTTGACAATGACTGCCTCTAATTCTATCTTCAAATCAACAACTCTTGTTATCCTCAGTCTTGTACTTGATCATCCACAAACTGCTCTTGTAATCCTGTAGTGTAGAAATTTCCTGTTTCCCACCCCGGTTTTCAGTTTCACCTTATTTCTCCAAATAGTTAAATGCCCTTTCCCATATCCTTACATTCAACAAACTGGAAAATAAATTTTTGCTGAAAACACAAATTCTGGAAAATTTACAAAATGCTGGAAAATGCAGAAATAAAAATCAGCAGATACAAACAGCCATTCAACACATGATAACACAGTGATTTTTGGTCAAGGTGACCCTGGAAAAACCCCCTACAACTCTTGGGGAAAACCAGTTCGAAAGCTCCTTATTTCTGGAAAATGCTTTTTACAGTGAGAGAAATATTCAGAAAAAATCAGCAAGTAAACTTTACAACTTATCTCGTTTTCCGTGCTTAACCACCGCCTCGGAAAATGTGCAAACAGCCAAAACAGAACACCAATAAATGCTGTACGGCCTCCTCGATTTTCGTGCCTAGAAAATTTGAAATAAACACCTTGTACGGCCTCCTCGATTTCTATGCAAACATCAATAAACGCTGCTGTACGGAATCTCGATTTACGTGTCGAAAAACACAACAGAACTTTGCTGTATGGAATCTACCTCGATTTTTGTGCAAGAGGACAGCCACTTGCTGTACGGCCTGCCTCAAAATTCGAGCCAAATAAATCTGCCTTCTGTTGCCTCGAAAACTGAGACAAACTGTTGTACGACCTCTTGGAAAACGTGCCAAAAGGCTGCTGTACGGTCTTCTAGAAAATCGTGCCAAAAACTGCCTTGGGATGTGTGCCAAACTCAGCTGTACGGACTTGTTGAAATCCTGCCTTGGAATGTGTGCCAAGCTGTTGCCTCCTCCTCCTCACTGCCCAGAAATCTCCCTTGCTCTCTTTCTCTCCTTCTCCCAATCTGCTCATGAAAGAATGAATGACCTTTTCCTCCTTTCCCTCCTTTAACCTAACCCTAAGTGACTTTTGGGGAATCCCTAAATCCAATGGCCGAAATAGATTGAGATCTAGGGCTGAGATTAAATGCTCATTTAAATCTCACTTTCTATTTTTTAATTCACCCCACTTTAATAAAGACCCACTTAGTCATTTATTTCCAAAGTCACTTTTCCTTTCTAATTTTACATTGACTTTATTAAAGTCATTTTAAAATTAGACTTTAGTAACTTTATCACTTAAAGTCACTTTTAAATTAGATTTGACTTTATAACATTATAAAGTCACTTTAGGGGAAAAAATTAAATTCTTTTAGACACTTTTCCCTAGGCCAAAGATCAAAGCCTTAGGGAACCACCTGTCCTCCGGTAACCAAATTTCAACACTCCCTCTTACTGAGGAAGGTGTTCCTCACCACACCCATCTTGTCTCTGAAGTAGACATGCTTGCCTCGTGGTAAGGCTTTGGTAAGAATATCTGCAACCTGCTCATCAGTGGGAATATACTCAAGCTTCACAGCTCCTTTCTGAACATAGTCTCTGATGAAGTGATATTTGATCCCGATATGCTTTGACCTGTCATGAAATACCGGATTCTCCGTGAGTTTAATGCAACTCTGATTATCACAGTAAATCACTGAAGGTCTCAACGGCTGACCAAATAAGCCAAACAACATCTTGCGAAGCCAGATGGCCTCACAACTAGCTAGATTGGCTGCCATATACTCTGCTTCCGCCGAACTCAATGCTACTGACTGCTGCTTCTGGCTGAACCATGACACCACTGTCGAACCCAACCCAAAACAGCACCCTGAAGTGCTCTTCCTATCAAAAGCACAACTTGCCCAATCAGAATCAGTGTAACCTGCCAATCTCACTCCATCCCCCTGCCTGTAGTCCAGACCATAATCCACTGTCCCCTGCAAGTACCGCAAAATGTGTTTTGCAGCCACCCAGTGAACCTTCCTAGGCTCACACATAAATTGACTCATCGTGTTGACTGCAAAAGAAATATCTGGCCTAGTGTTGACCAAATACATCAAGGAACCAATCAGCTGTCTATACAATGTGGGATCCACCAACTTGGAATCTGAAGCATGGAGCTTCTTCCAGTTGGTGATCATCGGTGTCGACATGGGTTTACAATCCTCCATGTGGAATCTGCCAAGGATGTCCACAATATACTTCCCCTGCCCCAGGAAGAAATGCCCCTCCTCCTGCCACACCTCCAAACCCAAAAAGTAATGTCCCTCCTCCTGCCACACCTCCAAACCCGAAAAGTAATGCATCAAGCCGATGTCCTTCATCTCAAACTCCGCCGCAAGATCTCTCTTGCAGTGCTCTTTGAGTCTCTCTGCACCTGTAATGACTAAGTCATCCACATACAACACTAGAATGAGAGGCTCCTCACCTATCACAATATAGTAAAGGTTCGGATCTGCCTCACTCTCTGTGAAACCCATCCCCTGCAAGTTTGTATCTATCCTGGAGTACCAAGCTCTGGGAGCTTGCTTCAGGCCATAAAGGGCCTTCTTCAGTCTGCACACATGGGACTCCTTCCCATGCACCTCAAAGCCCTGTGGCTGCTCAATGTACATCTCCTCCTATATGAAGCCATTGAGAAATGCGGTCTTCATATCCATCTGGTGGATTTTCCAACCCATCTCTACTGTTATCGATATAATGGAGCGGATCGAAGTATATCGAGCCACGGGAGCGAAGGTCTCCTCATAATCAACTCCCTCTACCAGGGAGAACCCTCTAGCCACAAACCTCGCTTTGAATTTCTCAATGCTGCCATCTGCAGCATGCTTTACCTTGTAAAGCCATCTGGAAGTAACCACGGATTTGCCCTCAGGCCTCGGCACCACCTCCCAAACATCATTCTTCATGATAGAAGAATACTCCTCCTGCATGGCCTCTCTCCAGACCTGCTGGCTAGCTGCCTCCTCATAGCTAGAAGGCTCAGAGTCAAGGATGCTGGTAGCCATTGCCATATAGCTACAAAACCTCTCAGGTGGTCTGCTCTCTCTGACCGGCCTCGTAGGCCCAGCAACAGATGTGGCCTCTCTCAAGGTGTCTTGAAGCCACTTGGGCTTCCTCTTCCCTGAGCATACTTCTCCCATTGGAGAATAAAACTCCTCCTCCTCATCATCATCAAGAGCCTGAACTCCTGACTGTCTGTCTGCTGTCCTCCTGCCTGCACCTGAACCTGTAGAAGCTGAGGTACCGTGTGAACTGTCCACAGTGGACTCCCTAGTGAATTGCTCTGTGGAATGCTCCGCATGCTGCCCGAAGCACCACCCCTTTGACTCTGCGAGCCACTGCTCACTGACGGACGAGACATTGTCATAGATGTACCTCCGGATCCTCCTGATCCCTGCCCACTGGATCCCTGCGACTGATTCAACTGCTGCTGAGGGTCTGGCTGATCCAGATACTCTAACCCCGTGACCTCCTAAAGGCCCTATCCTCCTCGAACTTCACATCCCGCCTGACAACAACTTTCCTTTGTGCAGGAATGTAAATTCGAAAGGCCTTTGAGGTCTCACTGTAGCCCACAAAGATACCCTTCTCTGCGGTGGGCTCTAGTTTGGTCTTCTTCTCCTTGGGTATGTAGGAGTATGTGATGCACCCAAAGATACGAAGATGACCAATATCAGGCTTCTTCCCAGAAAAAGCCTCCTCCGGAGTCATATGCCCCAAGGCACGATGCAGACTCCTGTTCTGCAAATAAACAACAGTGTTGCAGGCCTCTGCCCACAAAAACAATGGCAACCCCTGATCATGTAACATGGCTTTGGCAGCCCCTCCGATGGATCTGTTCTTCCTCTCCGCAACCCCGTTCTGCTGGGGGTTGTAAGGAACAGTGAGCTCCCTCCTAATGCCCGCCTCCGCACAATAGTCAACAAACTCTCCAAGGGTGTACTCTCCTCCATTGTCCGACCTCAGGGACTTGATCTTCCGACCTGTCTGTGTCTCCACAAGAGCTCTGAACTCCTAAAACCGCTTGAAGACCTCACTCTTGGTCTTCAAGAAATAAATCCAGGTCCTCTTGGAGTGATCATCAATGAATAAAACATAGTACTCATATCCACTCAAGGAAACATGAGACATCCGACCGCTCACATCGGAATGAATCAAATCAAGTATCCCAGTCGCTCTGCTGTCACTGCTGGGAAAGGGGGATTTGGAAAACTTGCCCATCGCACATCCTCTGCAAGTATCAAAGTGATCAGTACTGAAATCTGGCACACCTGTAGTGATTCTAAGTATAAGGTCTCTCATACACGTATGATACATATGCCCCATCCTCGCGGTGCCAAATCTCACACAAATTTCGTAACCGCTAGCTCGTTGCCGGGCACCGCTCAATGCCATAAGCAATAATGCAAACTTGCACACCTTTGCATGGCGTACACCTTTCACTCTAGCTGAATCAGCTGGAGCACCCCTAGGATACATCAGCACCTGTCCACCCCTAAACAGTATCTCATATCCTCTATCCTTCAAAGCTGAGATGGATATGAGGTTCTTCCTCATCCGTGGCACATAAAGAACATCTGACACCTTCAAGGGAGGTTTAGACTCCATCTGAAATGTCAGTGTTCCCACATCGAATTCTCTAACAACTCTGTCATCATCGAGTGCTACCTCTATATCAGTGCCACTCTCTGAAAGCTCTGAGAAGTACTCACGGACTCCTGTCATATGACGTGAAGCCCCACTGTCCACATACCAGATACCTAAAGATGCTCCGCTAGTCGAGGGAAATGCATGCTCCCTCTGAACCTCTGTGGTAGGTAATCTTGCACTAGAGGACTCACACGCAATCAACCCAAACTCCCGATCAAAGCGACCTGCAAAGTCCTCAACCTCTGCTGATGCTGCCATGCTTTGGTTCTTCACCTTCTTCTTCTTCTTCTCCGGACACACAACTGCATAGTGTCCCATCTTCTGACAATTCCAACACTTCACCTTGGAATAGTCCTTCTGTGTGTTACCCTGTTTACCTTTACCTTTACCTTTGCCCCCACCATTGCTTGTGGAAGCCTGCTTCTTGCCTTTGCCTTTCTTGCCTCTTGCCAACAGTGCTACATCCTCATCCTGCTCAACTGGCTTGGCTGCCCCAAGCTGACTTTTCTTGATCTCTGTCTGAATGCAATCATCCCAAAACCTCTCCCATGTGGGAAGGGTCTCACGTGCACAAACCCCATCAGCAAAGTTCATCCATGAACTGGGGAGGCCATTCACTGCTATCCGCACCAACTTAGTGGGTGGAATGACCTCTCCAATTGCTGCCAACTCATCTCTCACATTAGTAATCTTTGTGAGATATCCAGTTGCACTATCGGTCTTACCCATCTTAATGGTTTTCAGCTTCTCCTTCAGGACCATTTTCCGGTTCTCATTGGTACTTTGGTAGAGATCGGACAATGCTGTCCACATCTCATGAGCATTTCTCTTTCCTCTCACATGAGGAATGCAATGGTCTTTGATTCCGTCTAGGATCAGTCTCTTACCCTTGTTGTTCTTTCTATTATATGCTGCCAACTGAACAGCATCAGTAGACACATTAACAGGCTACTGTTGGGTATGAACCATGATATCCCAGACTTCTGCCTCCTTAAAGATACTCTGCATTCTCTCCTTCCAAACGCTGTAATTGGTATGCCCATCCAACCTAGCCTCCACCCTCAATCCCAATGACATCCTGCTGTCCTAAAACTGAAAAATAGCACTGCTGTAGTAAAGTTAAAAATTCTGTTTGTGAAAAATCTGCTTGCTGGAATTTTCTGAGTGAAAAATCAGCAGACTGTATTTTTCTCTTTGTTGTCCCAAACTGTACTTTCAGCACTCAAGCTTTGATATCATGTAGAAATTTCTTATTTCCCACCCCGGTTTTCAGTTTCACCTTATTTCTCCAAATAGTTAAATGCCCTTTCCCATATCCTTACATTTAACAAACTGGAAAATATATATATATATATATATATATATATATATATATATATTTTTTTTTTTTTTTTTCTTTTTTTCTCTTCGTTTCTCTGAAAACACAAATTTTGGAAAATTTACAGAATGCTGGAAAATGCAGAAATAAAAAAATCAGCAGATACAAACAACCATTCAACACATCATAACACAGTGATTTTTGGTCAAGGTGACCCTGGAAAAACCCCCTACAACTCTTGGGGAAAACCAGTTCGAAAGCTCCTTCTTATTTCTGGAAAATGCTTTTTACAGTGAGAGAAATATTCAAAAAAAATCAGCAAGTAAACTTTACAACTTATCTCGTTTTCTTTGCTTAACCACTGCCTCGGAAAATGTGCAAAATTCCAAAACATAACAACAATAAATGCTGTACGGCCTCCTCGATTTTCGTGCCCATAAAATCTGCAATAAATGCCTTGTACGACCTCCTCGATTTCTGTGCAAACAACAATAAATGTTGATGTACGGAATCTCAATTTTCGTGTCGAAAAACACAACAGAACTTTGCTGTACGGAATCTGCCTTGATTTTTGTGCAAGAGGACAACCACTTGCTGTATGGCCTGCCTCAAAATTCGTGCCAAATAAATTTTCCTTATGCTGCCTCCAAAACTGAGCCAAATTGCTGTACGGCCTCTTGGAAAACGTGCCAAAAGGATGCTGTACGATCTTCTAGAAAATCGTGCCAAAAACTGCCTTGGGATGTGTGCCAAACTCAGCTGTACGGACTTGCTGAAATCCTGCTTTGGAATGTGTGCCAAGCTGCTGCCTCCTTCTCCTCACTGCCCAGAAATCTCCTTTGCTTTCTTTCTCTCCTTCTCCCAATCTGCTCATGAAAGAATGAATGACCTTTTCCTCCTTTCCCTCCTTTAACCTAACCCTAAGTGACTTTTGGGGAATCCCTAAATCCAATGGCTTAAATAGATTGAGATCTAGGGCTGAGATTAAATGCTCATTTAAATCTCACTTTCTATTTTTTAATTCACCCCACTTTAATAAAGACCCACTTAGTCATTTATTTCCAAAGTCACTTTTCCTTTCTAATTTTACATTGACTTTATTAAAGTCACTTTAAAATTAGATTTTAGTAACTTTATCACTTAAAGTCACTTTTAAATTAGATTTGACTTTATAACATTATAAAGTCACTTTAGGAGAAAAAATTAAATTCTTTTGGACACTTTGCCCTAGGCCAAAGATCAAAGCCTTAGGGAACCACCTGTCCTCCGGTAACCAAATTTCAACATGTAGTTCACTGTTCGCAATCTGCTCTTGACTATCATTCCTTTTCTTCACCGTAACCTTCTGTCTGCACTTATAATTCTTCTCTGCACCTTTTACTGCCCCCTCTCTGTGCACTGGATGTTATCTTTATCCACACAGTAGCTTAGAGATATATCCGCATGCTTGTTGATATAAGTTCACACTATGTTCCTGAGGTAGATCCACACTTTATTTCTGAGGTAGATCTGCGCTTCTATTCAGATTGATTCACATTAGACTGAGTGCTATCTGCAAAGACTTCCACACAACAGTTCGCAAACCCAGCCTCAGATGTGTCCGCAATTTTACAGAGGAATCTGCATTATACTTCAGTCTTGTACCTCGCATTCAATCTTAGAAAATCTCAGATGTTCGTTGTTCCTTATCCGCATTAAAATCACAGATGTTCGTTGTTCCTTATCCGCATTAAAATCACAGATGTTCGTTGTTCCTTATCCGCATTAAAACCTTAGATGTCCATAATTGCTTCCGCTATTCTTTCTAAAATGGTTCCGTATTACTGTAGTGATTTTCTCAATTCTGCTTCAGTTAGATATGTAATTCGGTCTTTAGTTAAATACGTAACTCTGTTTTTGTTGAGTCTGCAATTTTTCACTTGACACATTGCCGCAGATCCAGGTATATATAGTAGTACCTATTTCTTCTTTTAGGCCGACCACATAACATATATTTAGGCCGACATGAAGGCCGACTTCTTTGTTGATTATTAACCACATTCATCATATATATTTTCCAGCGTTTAATGGTGACAATGCCCTTCATATACATGACTCTAATTACATCGTCAAATATGAAGACCGACCTAGTTACACTTTTCAACACTCCCTCTTAAATAGGGAGGTATTCATAGAGGTAAATGGTTACTTTCAAACTGAGGAATCTCATAAGAAGAATTCAGACTGGTAATCGCATTTGTATAGCATCATATCAACCAGCATTGTCCTAGTGCAAGGCCTTGACTAACAACCCCATCTCTCAACGAGATAATGGGCTACAATGCTGGCGAGACACATGACTTATAGACACCATCGTCATTGTCTCTCCAAGGTACATACTCCACTCGGGTGTTCCCAAAGTATGACATTCTTGGACTATTCTTCTCTTGGGTAGCTAGCCCTCAAAGAATATCGGTCCTCGACTACTCTTATCTTGAATGCCCTAATACATTCTCAAAGAGTATCGAATGCCAGATGATTACCCAATCCTCCATTCTGTCTTCCCAAGTGAAGACCAAAATGATGTGTCTATCTCTCCCTCTCAACCAGGGAGGACCTATTCCACAAAGGAATGTACTCATTCCTATACAAGGAATGTACCTAAGCTCATTCTTAGGAATTTCCAAGTTTCTTCCAAGTAAGAACCCTATCATCATGCTCCCTCTTAACCAGGGACCTCCTGCAGCAATGGTGAGACACCCAGCTGCTCATGAAGAATTCCTGTCCTCGATGTCATGGATTTCGATATTGAGGAATCTTCAACTTTTAGCTTCATAGGGCACAGATCATCCATCACTTTCATCCTGAGTCATGTTAGCTGTTAGAAAGTGATTCATCAGACTTCCTTATCTCGTCCACTATTGCGCCATGCTGCTTTCCTTCAAATCATCTCCCAGGATCATACATCCTTTCTCATGATTAGCAGCCCTGCACAAATTCATCCAGATAAACATTTACATATGAACTTTGAAAACAAAAGTTACCTTAGTGATGATCTTTCACCATGACATCTTCCTGTAAGCATCGACATCCTTTATAGAGATTGACACATCTCCTATTGATATGTTTTTTCAAGGGTCTTCTTCTTTAACAGCCGTCAGAGTCTACATATCTTTCCAGGAGATCTCCTAGTCACATCTTCTTGGCCTTCGGATGATAACTGCCTCTTGACATGGTTGCATTTCATAATCTCTTCCTCTGTGCACATTCTTGATTCTCAGGAACATACAACTTTTCTAGTTTCTCGTTCATATACAACCACCTCATATTCCATGAGGACATATTATGTTGATTTCATCTGTCCGTGCATTGAGAGATATTCCTCCATAGATCATACTTCTAACTACAGAAGTCCATTACCTTCAACCACATGTCATGACTTCACAACATCCAATGTTAGCATATAAATATATACATACCTCATACCTTTTTCCCTTGAGTCATCCTGTAGCAATTTCTCAAGAATGAAGAGCTTCATTCCCTTGGCCTGCTTCATCAATATGTCATTTCATCCAAGAAATATGTTTTCATGATGACTCTTGCTCTTGACGACTGCTTTCCATTAGTAATGTTTGTTAGAGAGGTTTTCCCGAAGCTAATTCACCAGGAGCTCCTACCATGCTTCGATTAGGATGCTACATTGCCTCCCATCATACAATCAACAGAAATCACTTAAAGGAGAAGATGATCTCAATCGTAGTGGAGTTCTCTTGCTTCGTCTTTCTTATCAGGCTTTGTCCTCATTTCAGAGACATGGGCTTCTTCCCTATTTCTCTTGTCCTTTTTCAGATTAAGGACAATTTATATTTTAATTCCCAAGTTCATCATATCCAAGGCATTGTGCTTTGTCCACATTTATTCTTTTACTCTGAGGACTAAAACCTACTGAATCTTCCTTTCTTCCTGGACATGGCTGCAAAGGTTTGATTCCTTCACTTGATCCTCCAACAACTTTGCCTTTCAATCTTGTTTCCTCTATTTACATAGAGACCCTAAATCGTGGAATGGTGTGACTTCTATCTTCCCATATAATTGTGAAGTGAGATTTCCCCATTCTTCTCATAGAGCTTTTAGCACCACTGTAGTATTCTCCTAGTTCCTGTAGTTGATCTGAGAGATTGCTTCTCCTGCAGTACTCACAGAGAATAGCTCCACTATTTTCTTATATATTCCTTTTTGATGATTTTAGATTTGGTACATCGGAGATGATAGAGTCTTTTATGGATCCTATAAGAATCCTTTGGGCTCTTATATCTCCCTTCATGAATTTGGCATGATTTCATTGTCTTTGTCTTCTATGGAAAGTTTGAAACCCCAAATAGTTTGTTTCTTTCTTTTCAAAAGAGACATTTTAATATATTCATATAAAGTCATAGATATACTTACTTCAGTAGATACTTTTCTTCTTCTATCAGCTTGATTACTTTGAAGATGGTTGAAGCTTCCTTTGAATGGTGATTGATGGGGATATTCTACTGCTTCCTTGAAAGAAGTTAGAACAATGATGATAGGTAGCTTGCCTTAAAGCTTTTGATGGCAATACTTTGAGATAACAATGATCTGCTAGCACATTTAAGAT
Organism: Pinus albicaulis; assembly: GCA_034641835.2. NCBI lineage: Eukaryota > Viridiplantae > Streptophyta > Pinopsida > Pinales > Pinaceae > Pinus > Pinus albicaulis. Next base: position 820,481,486 of record CM076581.1, on the reverse strand, counting down.
GGTTCTATAATGCTGTCTTATTTCTTTTATTGTGGAAGACTGACCTTTCTTCTAATCAAATCCTTGCTTTGATGCCATCCATGAAATCTGATCCTTGAGTGTCTCTATGCCCTTTTCTAGCACCTTAGCTTTGATACCATGTTGAGAATTTGGAGGGCTGTAGGTTAATATAAATTCTCTTCTTGATAATTACTTGTGACCTTCCTTGTGATGCTTATGTCTTCTCTTCTATTAATTTAGTTTATCTTTCATCAAGTCAATTATCAAAATGCACAAAACACAAAAGTTAGGCTCCTAGAGCAAGGGCAAAACCCCTCCCTCTTGCAGTGGAAAACCCGCAAGGAATTCTTCTTATTGATCTTCAAATGACAAATACCATGACCCAGACTTAAACCCTTGACCTAGATATGCTTCCAAGACCTTGATGTAGCTTCTTCAACCTTGAATCTTCTCTTCACCAAATTGCTTAGTTCTGCATCAGCACTGGAGACCTTGATTTTCACCTTGTATAAGCTGGTAGTTGAATTGCTTGAATAGTAAGAAGGTAAATCTTAGATTTACCTTCCTCACAATCACTGCCTCTAATTACTGTCTCTAATTCTATCTTCAAATCAACAACTCTTGTTATCCTTTGTCCTGTATTTGATCATCCACAAACTGCTCTTGTAATCCTGTAGTTGACTGTTCGCAATCTGTTCTTGACTATCATTCCTTTACTTTACCGTAACCTTCTGTCTGCAGTTATAATTCTGCTCCGCACCTTTTACTGCCCCCTCTCTACACACTGAATGTTATCTTTATCCACACAGTAGCTCAGAGATATATCCGCATGCTTCTTGATATAAGTTCACACTATGTTCCTGAGGTAGATCCACACTTTATTTTTGAGGTAGATCCGCGCTTCTATTCAGATTGATCCGCATTAGACTGAGTGCTATCCGCAAAGACTTCCACACAACAGTTCGCAAACCCAGCCTCAGATGTGTCCGCAATTTTACAGAGGAATCCACATTATACTTCAGTCTTGTACCTCGCATTCAATCTCAGAAATTATTCGTTGTTCCTTATCCACATTAAAATCTCAGATGTTTGTTGTTCCTTATCCGCATTAAAATCTCAGATGTCCACAATTGCTTCCGCTATTCTTTCTAAAATGGTTCCGTATTGCTGTAGTGATTTTCGCGATTATTCCTTTTTCAAATGATCCACAATCTTTGCCTTATATAGAGTGAATTATTCTCACTTGTTAAGCCGACCATGCAATGTAATTAGGCCGACTTCACCATAGCACATGTCTTGTGATTTCTTCCACTTTCCAGGAGTTGATCTTTCAGCAGCGTTGGAGGTTGTCTTCTATTATATGAAGGTTGTCAAGGTCTTTGGAGCACAAACTAAATCTTCCATGAATATGACACCTAATTATATTTATTCCTAGAAAACATAAACCTAATAAACATCAAGAAGAAGTCTATCTACATAATAAAATATTGCTCATGAAACCCATGAAGCAAGTACGCCAAAAATACATTTTATTATCGTTGTCATCTTCTATTCATGAATAAATAATTAGATAGTCAACATGAAGACCGACCTAGTTACACTTTTCAACACTCTCAACCCGTTGGCCAGACGAGGAGTGGTATTTTGAACAAGTCCTTGTGGGTATGATGCCAATTGGGGTATACTTTGCATAGACCAGATAGGGGAGCAGCATCTCCAACCCTATGGGTAACAGATAGGGGTGATACCCTATTTTCCAGAGTTCCCTCAACTCCAGGAGCCCTCTACCTCAATTCCTCACCCTAGAAGCTCAGACAAGGAGAAAGAGTTGGCTCAGTGTCCTTGATCAGTGATGCTCTCTATAAATCATCAACATCTCATCATACTCATATCAAGTAATCACCATGTATCAATAGTAGTTGTCTCCTGTTCATACAAGACATCAAATCAAATATCATGTCAGAACATAAATAATCATATAAATCACAAAAGGATACCATATTCATCTTCCCTCTCAAGGAGGTGCCCACTACAATCCTAAGCTTGTCTCGTACAGCTGCACTGTCTCAATATATGTAAGTATCTCAGTCCCAACTATATATGGGATTCTTTGCTAATCGGATCCCACTCTTTGTCATCGCAATGTATCCATGTCATATCCAGATCATGCTCAGACAACTCTCTAAGGAGCTTCTTCATCCTGCCTCACAGCTAGCCATGCTAGCACATCATACTCAACCTCGGTCGTGTTGTGGACCTCTCATTCAAGATATCATGGTAGATTTCATTTTAAGGCAGCATCCAAAAGTGCTCATCAATAATAATCCCAAACATCATCAGTACATTCATGCAGCCACATATTGTAGGATGAATATCTCAAATCACAATTGATCATCTCATGCAAATATCTCGAAGGATGCTTGGTGGCAACTCAATGTGAATAAAGTGAATCGACTCAGGTTTTGTGCACATCATGGATGGATGTTCAAAATGGAACATCAATGCTTCAATCAACTGTCGATTGCCATGTCAAGTTCAACAACATCTTGAACTTCAAATCGAAGTGTCCAAGGATTTGCATTTCCACTTTCCAATACTTCTTCAATAGCTTCACAATATAGATTATTGATTCATCGTGCCATGATTCATCATTTCGAGCTTCAGAAGTTGTCTCCCTCTTACTTCGATCATCAAAGGTTCATTTCCTGTCAATAGTAGACCATCAGAATATAAAGCCAAAACCAAAATCAAAGTCATACCTTGGAACACTTCTGAAGTAGAGGTTTGGATCAACACATCCTCCTGGCTTCACCAGATAAATATCAATGTTGACATATCTGGATCGGGGAGCTTGCTTCATGCAATGCTCACTACAACCATAAAACTTTACCAAAACAACATGCCAAGCCTTTCATAAATCAATATTGTGTAATCAAATCAACTAAATCAGCTCATCAAAGTTTAGAAGCCACATCAATACTAATATCAAAGTCATCAATATCTCAGTGTCAATTCTTTAGACCCAGTGACAGGTAGGGCTCCTATCAAGTCATGATTTCATCTATTATCATGCCAAAAGATTGTCATCAACCGTGCTATATCAATCCAAAACTTCAACAAGTCATTCTTATGATCATAATACAAGTCATTTATGTCACTAGATGCAAATGTATACACCAAGGATAAGTCATGCAGGTTCCATCTTCATACTGAATCACAATTGTCAATACTTCAACCATTGTGCTAGGAACAAGGAGGCCAATACAAAATGATTTTTTCGAATACCCATATAAGCCATATGCTCATATATCATTGTCATCAAGGCAAATCATCAGTCGTCAAATCAAATCATTAGACATTATGTCAAACCAAAATTTGCCAAAATTTGCTATCATAGTGAGATCTATAGTCCAAGACATATCTCAATCATTGAGTCAAAGTTCTAAGTCATTATCAGGCATCATACAACTCATCTATATCAATCATCCAAATCATGTCAAACTCTTGTAGCACAAACTTCAAACATAATGACATATCTATATGTATGTCTCGGTCACCTGCAAACACAAGTTTAGTCTTCGTGTTCATATTATAGAAAAACATTCAAACTTTCCTGCTCAAATATTTTTTTGTTATCTACATCGCATCTCTAGAACTGACATCCTTAAGGTGAACATCTGATCTCATGCACAAAACTTCATTTTTGTGTCTCGCAGGAATAATCACACTCATGGACCTTCTTTTGTGTGGTTGGGAGACTGTAGTCGCACTCTCCAAGATGTTATGCGAGTGAGCAAATGAGGTCGGATCAGCCCAGAACTTATCTCAGTGCCTCGGTCGCACCCTTGAGCTTGCTTTCGTGTGACTGGGAGGTTACAGTCGCACCTATAGGCTTTCTTCCGTGCGACTGAGGCCTAGAGTCAGAGAAAACTCTCTTACCTCAGATCAAAACTTTGTTGCAGATCATCAATGTCAGATATATGTCTATTCATGCCCATAAATCATATTTCAATAGTACAAAATATACATATAATGCAAATGACAATAGGAGAAGGAATCTTATAGAGAAGTTCTCCCTCTGAATGGGAATCCACTTCAGTCATCTTCATTCATGCCATCAACCTGTCTAAAATGCATCAGCATATATGTTAAATCATAAAGTCAAACATATACCCATCATGGTCATAACATGCTCATGTCGGCTACTACATCATCATCAATTTGTCTTCAAGGGCTAGAGTCAAAGAGCTAATGGAAGTAGACTTCAAGAATCATGATCACATGCATTACTTCTTTGTCACATAACTCAATCTATCAAGAGTTAGGATCATATGACAAGGGCAGCTAACAGGTGTGAAATCATATTTCAAAGATCATGAACACAATATCACTTCTATCGAGTCAATCCATCAAGTTAGGGCATTCAGTTTTACCATATGCCATAGTTACTAACCACATCAAAACATGACCATGGTTAATAAAAGGTCTAGACTATCAATCTCATAGTTATACTTCTATCATCATGGTTACCATGCTTATCATGATCAATAGGATCAAGTCAGGTCATTCAATAGAACTTTATCAAAACATCAAGAGTGTCAACCCTTTTTCCATTTTTTCATCATGCTCATCACAAGCATTATCATTACCATTGTATATAGAAATCAATGAAGTAACCTTCGATATAAGATCCATCATGTCTTATGCATGTCAAGAGTACCTTTTACTAGAGTCAAGGTGCTAACCTTCTTTATGGGATCAAGATATCCAAAAGATAGATGTTAGACAAACATCAAGTATACCAATATATCAAAGATCAACACTAAGTAGCCTCATAGAATCAAGAAATTCATTATGTCTAGGAGGTAAGATACTTCTTCAATATCAAGCGCACCATTTCATCATAAGAACCATGAATCCAAATCACTTCCATATGCATGCATGATGCATTTGAGAAGGAGACATTCTCATCATACCTTAGGGCTTACCTTGCCATCAAATACTACAACTGAAAGATAACATTGAAACAATATATCATGCATACCTTGTAGTTATTCAAATACCTGAGCATCTTTTCATTAGACATAGGCAGCTTGTAGCACTTTGTTACCTTTTCATCAGGTGCCTCTTTACCTTTTCCGAGCTCTAGCAATCTTTCCGGCATTTCAAATGATCCTCGAGAAGGATCCACTTATCACATATCATCAAGGAGGTTAGAAACATCCATACATGCAGTAAGTATAAACAATAATCATAATAATTAGATCCATAAGTCTAAACAAAAGTAAATACATAAAGGAACATCATAAGTCAAGAGATACTTATCTTCAATGAGAGGATCAAGGCGATCCTCTCCCTCTTGATCCAACCTTCAAGAACCATCACTGTCCATTGTCCATATAACAATGTTGCCTTCAATATTTCAACCAGCGATATCAACAACCAGGCCTACTAGAGACTATCCCATCTAGGGCTTCATCAAATCTTGCCATAAACCAAAGTTTCTCTCAAACCCTAACTTCATAATATCCATCAAACCCTAAAACACAAATTGCCTAAGGTTTACTTCAAACCCTAGAATTCTTTTAGGTCTCCTCCTTCCTCTTCTTACTTTCATCAACGGTGTCATCATAGGGGTTATCTTCATGACTTTTTTTCAGCCCAGCTCTGATACCATGTTAATTTTTCATAGGCCTATATTGTTCTTTGCCTAGATAATTGCATTTTTTCATTTAACATTAAGTTTACCCCATAGTATCATAAAATTATTTAGATTTACATCATCATTCAGCAGTATATGCAACTATATAGAAAGAACAATATCATCATCAATGCAACGGAACATAAAGAAACAATAGAAGAAAAGCATGCACACATAGAGACACCAAGATTGGTCGGAGACCAGGGAAAAACCCACTAGGGGAAAACCCTTGCAAATTCTTCTTCTTAGATTGTCATCAAATGATTCAGCAAAAGAGAGTACAATGATCCATATCTTCATCTATGCAACTAACTAGAAAAACAACTACAACATCCATGAAATGAACCCAACAATGTATATGCTCAAAAATCGAATTCTGAGGTCTGTACCGAACTGTCAATGTCTAAAGTCAACTGTCGAACCTTGCAGTCACTGAGCGGAATCTTCGAAATACTGAAACTTCATATTTTAGTCCCGAATTGCATGGAGGACTCATCTGTGCGACTATAGCTTCCTAGTCACTCCCTTAAGCCTCGCAAGCATGCGACTGGGTCAAAACTAGACTATAGAAAACCTAATCTCCCGGTCGCATGCACAGAGTGGAAGGCTCCAGTCGCACTCATGAGCCTTTGTGGAAGCGACCAAGGTCAAAGTCTTCTTGTTTTGTGCCTGCAACTAGGGCCCAAAACCCTAAATCAAAGATACGAGCTTCGGACCTGCAATTTCACCTCAGACCGAACCTAAACCTCCGCAGATGAGCCTCAAGCCTATGCGAGCCAAAAACAAGATAGAAGTGTCCCATCATTGTGTCTAAACGAGGTAGAGGTCACTTGTATTTATAGCCTTCCAATGGGTCCACTTTGCTTTACGGTCGACCTGATCCAATATGCACATGTGTGTAGGGCCGACCTAATCCAATGTACATGAGTGGGTTCATATATAAAAACCAACTTCTGCTTGTCCAAATGAGGTGATATTTAGGTCAATTTTGGTCCTCTCGAAAAGAGGAATTCAATGCAATCATTATCTCTGTCATCTAAGTTGTCCAAGGTGGAATTTGACCCTATTTGAAAAAATTAACAGGACATGTTACATATTGTAAAGCAATTTATTTGAGTCAATGTTAGAGTCAAAAGACCCTCCAAGACCTTGTCCAAGTACTACAAGCAAGTTGGCCTTCAATAGAAGCAATCATCCTACACAAGATGACATGTCGGTCGAGGATGAAGAGAAGTCAGCCTAATAGCATGGAGAACAGCCTATATAAAGGAGGACTCGGCCTCATCTAAAGGTGCATCAATCAAGCATTCACATCAAGGAAAGAAAGTGCGAAAAGGAAGAAAAGAAGTCTTTAGTACAGGGAAGAAAAGGAAGGAGAAAATCAAAGCCTTTAGGGACTGTCCTTGGGTCATCTACCTCACAAGTGTGACGCAGCTAAGGTTTCTACAGTAAGGAATTTCATACCTTGAAGGAAGTCGAAGTATAGCACAAGGAAGGATCACTTTGCTAGTCGAATTCTCAAGAAGAAGTCTCCAAGTCAAGAGAAGGAAAGAAGCCCCTCAAATTTTCCTTAATCATTTCACACATGTGGGATCATAGTAATTGCAAGCATGCCGAAAATTGCAGGCCTGTAATAAGAGGCCGGAAATTGAAAAGAAGCCAAAATCAGTGGTGTAGCAGTCAGTTTGACCAACGTTGACTTAGAAGGAAGAAGAGTTGTTCAAGGAAGAATTGTGACTTGGTCTTGGAGAGGTTCTTGGTCAAGTGTATAGGTCTTGGAATTCGTCAATTGAATATTCTATAAGAAGAAGAATTCTTGTGGGTTTTCCTCTCAGATTGGAGAGGTTTTGGCCCTAGTTGATCGCCTATATCTTGTGTTCTTTGTCTCATTGTTCTTTATGATTTGGTAGTTGTTTGATGAAGAACACGCCAATAATAATCAAGTGAATAGAAGAAGCTAATCTAAAGAAGTAAAATCACATCACAAACAGTTATCGAGCAAGAGAAATCACCTACACTTGTTGCCCCTAGATTTCTCAACAAAGTGCATACTTCCTTCCTATTTCTGAGGACAAACCTTATCTAGAACCTTGTCCACTTATCCCTTTTTTCTAGGAAACCTTATCTCTTGAAGTTTAGTCTTATTTTTGGGATTTATTTGTACATCTGGAGTAAGAAGTGATTACGTGAGTTCTTTCTTCAGTTCTCACTTATTTGTGGCTCATCCTATCCTTAGTCAACTCTATTGTTTACCCTAACTCTATTTTAGACCCTACAACTCCATGTTTGGCCTAGTTAACACAAAACTGGAACTAAGGGAGAGTTGCTTTATCACTGGTTGTGCATGCACAAGGAACCACATAGTGAGCATTGGCCCTCTATGATAGTGTTATTTAATTGTACTCAAACCAAGCAATGTAATACAAGAAATTTTAAATTGGTCTTTTAGCTACTTAGTCTATTCGAGTGTTTTTTCATTCTCTCTTCTCGTTTATTGTTTTGCACCTGCTAGTGTAGTATTTTGTCACAACCAGATATTGTACTTGTGCTTTATATCCTACAATGGTTTGCATAACAACCCCTTAAAGCAAGGATGCCCTCAAAGAATGTGCATGAAACTTCAATTTCTGCATTACGACCAAATCAAACTCGTCGTCAAGTGTGCCAAGAGCATGGATCGATGTGAAAATCCACTAAAACTCTTAAAGCATGCCGGAAATAACAATGGAAGCTAGAGTGTTGCGGGTTTGGCCACATCTACCCACCAAAGATACAATGAAATGAGGCACTATAGAAAAGTATGCACATGTGGGGCGCTCCTTGAGAAGGCATCTCATCCATCCAAGTAAACCATCATAAATTTCAAAGTGCACAACTCAACTAATATTATGCCAAAACCTTAGGAACCCCTAAGTTGATGTGTGCTCTTCTCCATAGTGCACAAAGACCAATATGAATATCAACATACCAAACAAACCAATGCACCACCTCAATGAGCAGGCAAATCACATAATGAACCATAAGACCCAGAGAAAGCCCCTAGTTTATGGGTTCCCCTCTCAATGAATGCACTAGGGTTCAACAAATGAGTAAACAAGAATGCAAGACCCTCTAAGGTTAACACTCCGTCAAGATCAAACATGCAAGCCTCCAACATATGGAATGATAATGCTATCAAAGTGAAAATCCATAAATAAATATGCACCAAAACATCTGCACATCAGCTCCATACCCAAAATCCTCCAAATGCAACTTATTTGGGCAGGGTCTTCATATTGGGACAATCCTCATGCTATATGAAAGGTAACAAAACCCATATAACTATACGCAAAGCACTTATCTTCAACCTATCGAGTGAGTGTTCATCGATGAGGTTGATAGAGTATGAACCGGAGTTCCATATTTTTGGTGGTCCATCCAACCTATGTGACATGTCATTCAAGGGGATGAGGTGGGTTGCAAGGCCCAGACGATCTTTGAGGAATAGCTGCTCCCTGAACCAAAGGAAGTCGGCTCATTTCAACCCTCGGGCCCTATTTCTTGAAGCTCTACGAAAAGGGATGATGGGGAGCGTTGGGAATTCTGACATGAATCGAATATAAAATTCAGCAGAGTCTTGGACCGCATTGAATCAGTCTAGCATTTCACATTGTTAATTTCAGGTTGAGTTTATTTCGATAAAGATTATGAAACAACAACTCATTTGTATTTATTATATATAACTGATATCTACCTGTTTAAACAATGGTTCCAAGCCTGCGAGCAAGCTTCTTAGCTCCCAGACTCCTTTCATCTTAGCACTTTTTAAGTAATTCTTTCCTGCTTCGGATGACGGGGGCACATTAAGTATATTGAAGGGAAATCCTTGCCCTGAAACATAGAACACACTTCACTGTTATATAGAAAAGAATCAGCATAATTCAGACTCAACTGCGAATATAAACTTTTATATAAAATATTGCTTTGGAATGGCAAGACAATTTGAACTTTTTACCCGAACCCAAAAAAAGAGCACTTATTTTGACTTTTGAGAGGAAGCCATATGGGATCCATCGCAGGTGGACCAAGAGATAGAGCATCACGGTTTAGATTTAAATATTTCCTGCTGTGTGCAATTGGCGAAAGTTTGTGCCGCCGGCAAGAGTAGAAAATTGAAAAACATTTGCGTTTACCATCTATTTCAGATGCTCGCACGAGGTTTGAACTATTAGGACGATCTACATGAAGGATAATCCTTTGCGTCTTTTTAGCCATTCACACACAAGGTATTATATTCCACACCTTTTATTTAAAAATTTAAAAAATGTCTTTTAAATCAATATTAAAAATAAATAATTAAAATTCATATTGTACCGAGTTTATGCAGAATCTCCCACACTATTACAAAGTTTTGTTTAAATTTGTAAGAAACCTCACCTTAAGAGCATAAATATTATATACCTAAAAAAAAAGTTTAGATTAATATTATTTTAATAAATTCCAGCTTTAGTAAGGATAAGTGTATAAGATATGGTTTTAGTCATTTCATTGAATATTTGATGTTTTATCTCGTACTTTTAATAGAATAGTTTTTGTTAAATACAGGTGTGGTAAATACAGCGAACACACAACAGAGGTGAAAGATAAACGTGAGATGTATTATTATTCACAAAGATACATATATATAATACATTAGGTGACCTTTGGTTTCACATTCCAAGTGGTCTCTTGGACTCCTTTTGTCCATTCGCCTTATACACCTACCCATTGAGGATTAGGTGTCAAACATTCCCCCCTTAATCTGAAGGGGTATGTTTGAATCCAAGAAGAGAGTTGTAATACAAATTTGCAAAGTATGCATGGCAGCACTTAGGCTGAATGAGCTCTCTGAAATGTTGGCATAAAGAGGTGGTTTAAAGATGACCACCAACACTGAAACGCTTAGTGCAGTTCCCGGAACTCTTCCAAATATGTCTAGAAGCTGAGGTCTTCTGTTAGAGGAAGTGCTCCTCGTATTTTGAAGAGGGAGACCTTTAACCTGGAAGAAGGGAGGTCTACAACCTACGATGGTTTAAGAATGACCACCAACTCTGGAATGCTTGATGCATTTCCTGGAACTCTACCAAAACTAGCAAGAAGTTGAAGTCTTATGCTAGAGGAAGTGTCCTGAATTCTTTGAAGAGGAAGAATATCAACCTCGCATAGATGGTTTAAGGTTGACCACCAACCAAATGAATGCTTATGGGCATATGTGTCTTTGGCTACAACTCTGAATCTGGAATGACATATTGTGGCTCAGGCTCACTTGAACTGATGTGTCTTTGGCTACAGCGATGAATCTGGAATGATAGGTTGTGGTTCAGGCTCGCTTGTTGTGGTTTCGAAGCTTGTAGATGACCATCATTTCCCCCCCTGTCAGATACAAGGTGAGATGATGGTGAAAACTCAACTACAAGATTGTTCAGTACTCTACAACAAGTTCTGACATATGACTTAAACATCTTCTTGGATGTTGATGCCCATTGCCAAGAAGCGATCCATCTAAGATGAATCTTTGTTCTTGCAGGAGGCTTGTTTGTGAAGCATCTGTGTGAAGAATGGGTGTGCCGACCATAGTGCTTGCATGGGTGAAGATTGAAACAATGATCTTTCATATGGCCAACTCAATCACAGTGTTGGCATTTTTCAATCTGTTGTTGTTGTTGTGGAAGAGGAGCAAAATCTAGAACAACTAAAGGTGAGTTATCATGAAGGAATACGGCACTTTGAAATTTGATGGGCTTGGAGTAGTCCAGAATATGAAAGGACAACTCCTTGTCATATACAAGACCAGTTTTGTGCTTGTTATGGACAAGCTCTACCAAAGATTTGATAATGGGCTTGGGAAGTGCAGGCTAGATGTTTGCTTCTGCATGTAAATCTACTCTTATACTGGGCTCAATGATTTGAATAGCTTCTTGTTGTTGATGACTGTTTGTCTCAATGTTCTGAACAAAGACAAGTTCAAAATGACAACTCTTCTATTGAAGCTCATCTTGCATAAGTTGCGATTCAAGCTCCAAAAAATCTATTTTTTCTTGTGTATTCTGCAGACAGGTTTCAATATCATAGAGAGTGTTCTTGCTTGTTTTTATTGCATCATGATCAGTGGAATGTATCATATTTTTAAAGAACTCTGATACTTTAGTAATCCGATCCATTTTCTCCTTAGTCAAAATTACACTTTTAAAAAAAACTGATCATAACTATGACCTAATGAGGAAAAGTAACACCCACTCTTAGTATAAAGACACAACAATATCCTTCATGCACCAAATAACTAGTGTGCAGCTACTACGGTTCATGTTGGTTTCTTGGTTGGAGGAAATGGCCATAAACCAGAAGTCGTGAGTTCAATTAGTGGCATGAGGTAATTTTTGAACTTCAGAAGTTGAAAAAACTAGTGTGTAACCAGCAAGCAAGAATGACTGTAATGTATTCAAAATCCATTACATATGCATAACCATTCACTCATTACTAGCATACAGAATGCAATATGTTCTGACTTTCCTTCTTTTAATTACGAAAATAATCACTACCTTCATACAAGCAAATGATTTGTATCCCTTCAATCTCCATATCTCCTTGAATGCCTATCAATGGTTGTGGGTTTATAATAACTAACCCTATGGGAAAGAGTATCATATTATGCCACACTACTCGAAAAGTCCACCAACCATAAGGAGAATTCTAGCGAGATTGTGTTTTTCACTCTGAACCTCTAGCGAGACCAATACTATGTATTCAAAGGGGCGGTACCATTCAATTGCCTTTGTAATGAAACTAACAATGCAACTCCTTTTAAGAACCCAACACACATATACACCGACACAGAGATTTTAAATGTACGACCTTCGTAGACTTTTCAATGCACTAAACATTTTTAGGAACTTCCACTGCCAATGGAACACTATGAAAGACAAGAATATCGTAATATTGTCACCGCTCATCTATTTTCGGCTCAGTAACAAGAAAAGCATTAGAGCGATAGATCATGTAGAAGATAAATATAATGTAGTAATGTAGCAAAGAGTTACAGAGAGTGTGTTATCGTATCAAAGAATTGACTCACTATAAACACAATTGAGCATGAGTACATCGAACAATTTTGATGGCCAAATTAAATTCCAGGCTTCCTCGAAATAAATTCTTTGCCAAATTCAATTCTATCTGATTACTGGAAATAAGTCTTTGCCGCTTTTAACAAGTTGTTGAATACGGTGGCTGCCATTCAAACACTGACACAAGCATCAAATTCCGTGTTTGTCGAATATTTTCGCTCATTGTAAGGAAAACAAATAGTAATTTCGGGAACAAAATGCGTCACTCCCTGCATCAAAGATCTATTTGCCTCTACAAATAAATAAAAGAGCACAACAATTAATAGCGTTTGCTCGCTAGTCTCCCAAAACAGCGAAGACGACCATAGAAAATCCAGTGCACGATTCAAAACACCACAGAGATTTACCTAACCAACGTATCGGTTACAATTCAACAATAATAAATTACTGAGACATAGAATTGATAGAGCATATGGGAATTAGGGCAGCGTTTACGTGGAGCAGCCCAGAGTAGAGGAGAATGCCGACTGTATGAAGCTGAGTGGAAATGTGTGGAAAGTAATTGCAATTGGACTATGGAATTAATGTATTTTCACAGCTTGCAGAACTGGCACCAAGGGAGGAAAGGAATCCCAAGAGACAACTGCTACATGCGCAGAGGAAAATAGGAGTTACTGGCAAAAATTTGCTAAAAATAAGGGCTGGCAGAATCTGAAAATGCCAAGCCCTGACTTGCGCTCCGATACCATGTTAAACACAGGTATGGTAAATACAGTAAACACACAAGATAGAGGTGGAGGATAAGCGTGAGATGCATTATTATTTACAAAGATGCATATATATAATACATTAGGTGACCCTTGGTTTCACGTTCCAAGTGGTCTCTTGGACTCCTTTTGTCCATTTGCCTTCTACACCTACCAATTGAGGATTAGGTGTCCAACAGTTTTTTTTGGCAGTCAAAGTAACTCATATTTGAATTTTGATATATCTAGACCTTTGTCATTGTTTTCTGGGCAAATTGTGATAGGACTAAATCTAAACAATAAATATCTTGAGGCAATAGAAATCTCAATTAATTAACTAACTAACTAACTAACTAACTAACTATATATATATATATATATATAATTTGTTATTTCCTATTTATCTTATAGGATATGTAGAGATTATATAACTAATATGTTATATATCTAAGATTCTCCTGATCACACACTATTTAACTTCATGCACAATACAGAATCTATTCCACCATTGATCATCACATGCGGAAATTAAACCAATTGCAATGCACACATGAAACCATAAAAATTCACACACATTAACACAGTGATTTAACGGGAAAGCCTGAAGCTAAAAACCCCAACTATCTGTATATAATATATGTCATAGAGATCATGTAACAATCCTCATACAAAGCTAATATCAAGCTCTCGGTACCATCTGGTGCTACACACTAATTGAATTCGATCTAGCAAATCCATGCCTGCGATCTTTGCCACCTTTAACTGTCTCATATGCACAATCATCTAACTGAACAATGGCTCTGAATGAACTCGAATCACCTAGCATGGCCTTTAGCAATCACTCATTGTATCTCCACTTTAGTGTTGGATGCAATCAATGCATCACTATAGTCACAACTGATAGTCATCTTTCTCTTTCACCTATCTCTCCACTGGTCTCCACTGAAACTGTCCATGCACTGTAGTTAACTGATGTATTCTTCAGTTGATTAATGAGTTAATATTTAGTGAATTAATTATTAATTAATTCACACCACTCTCACTAGTGTATTAATCAGTTAGATTAGATACAACTAGCTCAACTGTGTCTAACTGAGTTAAACTGAACACAACTCCACCAACTACTTCTACAACTCCACCAAACTATGTCACATGAGTTCTAACTGAAGTCCTCCATGCAATAGCTCCAGTAAACCCTCAAGAATAGCGTAATTCCTTCTGTCAACTCCTGTGCCACATCTGTGCACTTAACTGAAGTGCTCCAAGAGAATAAGATAATGTTTAGAGTCCAAATATTATTAAGAGCTAATAATATTCGACATATCTATTTTTAGACTGGCAATCTAAAAATAGATTCCGCCTAATATGTCTAAAAATAGAAGTCCATCTATTTTTTCCAACTTGACCAACCATCCACAAATAGCATCCTGCAACTCATAGAACATGATCCATATGTCTAAAAATAGACTTTCCGCCAAAAATAGCCTACGGGCCCACTTAGTGAAGGCGACTTTTTTCCACTAAGCTCATCATCTTGTTGCAATCTCAACACTCCCTCCCAACGAGATAAGGATTATCTGCCACCCCTATCCTGCCTCTGTGGTATTCGAATTTTCTCCTGGTGAGCGCCTTCGTCAAGATATCAGCATCCTGATCCTCTGTGGGAATGTATGAAAGTAACATGATCTTCTGCTACACACAATCTCGTGTAATTTGCCGGATATCCAATGTATTTAGATCTATCATGAAATATTAGATTAACTGAGAGTTTAATGCAACTCTGATTATCACAATATATCACAGTAGGATCTAAGTGTGAACCGAATAACCCGACCAGGATCTTCCTCATCCATATAGCCTCGCATGCAGCCAAACTTGTTGCCATGTACTCGGCCTCCGCTGAACTGAGTGCCACGGATCTCTATTTCCTGCTGTACCAAGAAACTGTTGTAGACCCAATACTGAATATCCCTCCAGATGTGCTCTTTCTGTCCGTTGGGCTCCCTGCCCAATCTGCATCCGTGAAGCCATGCAGCTTCACCTCATTCGACTATCTATACCATAATCCATATCCCGATGTGCCCCTGAGATACCTCAGGACATGCTTGCCTGCCTTCCAAAAGAGCTTGGTAGGATTAACCATAGCTTGTGAAAGCTAGTTAACAGCATAGCATATGTTCGGTCGTGTATTGACCAAATACATGAGCGAACCAACCAACTGTCGATAAACAATGGCATCCACTACCTCTGCCGATGTAGCATCCTCTTTCCTCCAACCACCAGGAAGAGGAGTGTCGATAGGCTTGTAGCCTTGCATGTTGAACTTCTCCAGTATCTCCCGGGCATACTTGCCTTGAGACACAAATAGTCCACCCTTCCACTGCCAAATTTCCAATCCCAGGAAATAATGAAGGAGGCCCAAATCCTTCATCTCAAACTCCTTTGCAAGATCTGCCTTGCATGAGTGTATCAACAGTTCATCACCTGTTATTATCAAATCATCTACATAAAGTACAATGATCAGCAACTTACCCTCCACCACAATCTGGTATAGGTTCGGATCTGCCTCACTCTTGGTGAATCCAAGTCTGGTGAAATAATTGTCTATCCGTGTGTACCAAGCACAAGGTGCTTGTTTCAGCCCATACAACGCTCTTTTGAGCCTGCACACATGCGACTCACTGCTGAAGATTTCAAAACCTTCAGGCTGCTCTATGTACACCTCCTCCTCAATGACTCCGTTGAGGAACATAGTCTTCACATCCATCTGATGAATGTGCCAACCCATCTACGTTGAGAGAGCAAGGATGGTCCGTATGGAAGAATACCTTGCGACAGGTGCAAAGGCTTCTTCATAGTCGATTCCCTCGATCTGTGAGAAGCCCCGGACAACAAATCTTGCCTTGTACTTCTCGACGCTCCTGTCAGCAGCTTGCTTCACTTTGTAGATCCATCTCGAACCTATCACTGATTTCCCTTCCGCCCTTGGGACAATCTCCCATGCACTATTTCTGACAATCGAATCATACTCTTCCACCATGGCATCTACCCATGCAGGGTCCTCCACAGCTTCCTCAAAAGAGGATGGCTCCGTCACGATACACTTGCTCATCAGAGCCATGTATCCATTAAATCGGTCAAGTGACTGTCTCTGTCTGCGCTGTGATGTAGGTGCTCCTACATTTTGTGTTGCATCAAGATTTAGTCGCTCAACTTCTGTAGTGCGCTTCCGTCGTATGATGTTTGGCGTTGCATGAGTGGTTTCTTCCACTCCATGAACCTCCTCTTATGGCTGACCACACCCTGAGGCTCATCTTTAGGAACAAGTAGCTCCTCATCTGCATGCAAGTGCAGCTCCCTCTCAAGAGACAACTTCATGGCTTTCTCCTCATGAAATTTGATATCCCATCACACAATAGTCTTCCGACTGTCTGGAAAATACACACGATAGTTGTGGGGTGTTTCTGTGTACCCCACAAATATCCCAACCTCTACGGTCGGCTCCAGCTTCTTCCTGGCATCCTTCGTCACATGAACATAAACAGGTGAGCCAAAGATCTTCAAATGAGAAATATCAGGCTTCTTACCAGAAAACGCCTCTTCGGGTGTACTCATGCCAGGTACTCTATGAGGACAACGGTTTTGCACATAAACCACAGTGTTGCATGCTTCAGGCCACAAGTGTATGGGAAGGCCCTGATCATGCAACATCGCCCATGCAGCACCCACGACCGATCTGTTCTTTCTCTCCGCGACCCCATTCTGTTGTGGGTTATGAGGCGCTATGAGCTCTCTTCGAATTCCTTTTGCGCTGCAAAAGTCTTTGAATTCGCCAGAGATGAATTCACCACCATTATCGCTCCTAAGAGCCTTCACTTGCTTCCTCGACTCTTTCTAAACCAGTGCCTTGAACTCACAAAACTTTGAGTATGTCCCGCTCTTCTTCTGCATGAAGAAGATCCAGCACTTACGAGAAAAATCATCAACAAATATCACATGCTCACATTGCTTTCAGCATTGAAGCTGCGAGAAAGGTCCACACATGTACGTGTGAATTCTCTCAAGGATCGTCGTGGCGCGACTATCCTTCTCATGAAAGGTGACTTTCACAAATTTTCCCAAAGTACATCCCTTGCTGTTGATGCGGCCCAACGCAAGTGTGCCAGCAAGGCTTAGGTAGAAATCTGCTGCAAAATTTTCAAAGCGCCATGGTGAAGATGGCCCAATCTCCTGTGCCACAATTCGCCCTCATCCCAACTCACCACTCCTTCTACTTTGCCTACCATTTTTGTGCAGCCATCTACCTGCAATTGATAAAGGTTCTTAACTCGAACCCCTATTCTCCAGGTTTCACCAGTTTCCTTACTACGCAGGAAAGCCTTTCCCTCGCTAAAGACAACATCATATCCCTTGTCTTCCAACATCTCCATAGAGATCATATTCTTCTTCAATCCCGGAACATGCATGAAATCCTTCAAGATGAAAGGTTTTCCAGACTCCCTCTCAAAGGAAATGGTCCCGATACCAGTCACACTGTATCTACCATCATCGCCCATCTCGATGTGCACTCCAAGATCCTTCTCATCCAGATCAGTAAACAAATGTCTCTGATCATATGGAAAGACGCACCACTGTTAAGAAACCACACTGATCCCATCACACTTGAAACCAAGCATGCAATCAGTGAAAAATCTAGCTCAAACTGCGAGGCTAAGGCCTCTCCAACTGCAGATCTAGTAGCCTGCTTATTTTTCTTCTTCTGTGGACAATTAGTGGTGTAATGTCCGTGTTGGTGACAGTGAAAGCACTTCACCTTGGACAAGTCTTGCTTCTTGCCTTTCGCACCGGATTGAGAAGGATTTTTCTTTCCCTTCCCTTTCCTTTCTTTGGCAGCCAAAGCGCAATTTTCTTCATCTTCATTCTTCAATGAAGATCCATCCCTGGTACCCCGCGTTATCTCCTCCTACACAAGATCCGACCAAAGTCGCTCACATCCTGGCAGTTTCTCCCGACCATTGACAGAGGCCTCGTAGCTATGCCAACTCTTCGGAAGCCCAAGGAGAGCCAAGCTCACCAAGTCCTCTTCATCTACAGTAACCCCCACACTTCCCAGCTCATCCCTGCACTGGACAAACTTCGTGAGGTACTTGGGTATACTGTTGCCTTTCTCCATTTTTATTTTTCTGAGCTTGTTTTTAAGCGCCAACTTCCGTTGGTCACTTCTGCTTTGGAACAAGTCTGTCAAAGCTTTCCACATCAAGAATGGAGAATCTTTACCATGAAGGTTGAACACTATGTGATCCTTCACACCTTCAAACATAATCCTTTGACATTTTGTTGTCTTCTTTTGCCATGCGTCAAGTGCGGCTGCATCACTAGAAGCAGGTTTTGGAATTTCTGCATTTATGAACTCCTTCAACCCATTATCATCCAGCACCGCCTCCATCTTGTCCTTCCATGAAATATAATTCGAGCTGCCCTCAAGGGCATACTCCAATCGCAATCTGTTGAAAGACATTTCAATGAATGCTCAACTT